>QKMX01369953.1:4247-16815 GCA_003401595.1 Venustaconcha ellipsiformis | reverse complement strand
CAAATGACAAAGCTATGTGTGCCATAATCCATCGTCAGCAGGAGCAAATGACAAAGCTATATGTGCCATAATCCATTGTCAACAGTAGCAATTGCATCGTATGCATCACAAAGCTACGCCCTTCGTAAACCATCGTTATGAACAGAAAATGTGTACTACACCAAGCAAAGCTCCGTCTATCGTAATCTATTACCATGAAAGCTATATCTGTCGTATATAATTAAGAGCAAATGTTTCCTACACAAGACAAAGCCATTCAAGTCGCAGTCTAACGTTATCAACAGCAAATCACCGTCAACAGCAACGACCACCCTGACAACGAATTAGCACTATGCCTGAAAAAAAACTACGAATTTAGTAATCCATCATGAATACCACATGTGTTCTATAACTGACAAAATAATGTCTGTCGTAAATTAATTGTCAGCATTATTACCCGGTCTCTAATATTTATTAATTTCATAGGATATTCAGAATATTTATTACAAGGTACTGATACTCTTTTGAACATTGACACCGTACCTGTGCATGACTGCCTCCAATGGTAACGACCTTATACCTGAGTGGATACATCAACTCTGTCGCTTTGGCGTAGTCTCCATCGTCATAGGCAATCAGGGCCTCGCAAATAGGCAGCCCGACTGAAGCGGTAATGTCACGGTTATCTCCCTTGCCTGCTCTGAAATGATGATGGCAGACATGCTCATTTCATATAATTTCGTCAAACACTTATTGAGTAATTTGTAAAGTCAGATTTTCTTTTTTTCATATGATTTAGTATGTCTTACCATCATTGCTTTCGCAAAGTATCCTTCAATCTGCTCCAACTGATTAGGTCGTTTTCGCTAAAAATACACTTTTCAATATCGTGTAGGTTGTTTCCCTTTCACTGAATACGTTATAACCAAAATTTAGTTAATTTTATTTATTACTAATAAATACAGAACTTTATATCAATCTAATGACAATACTTTATTTAAAACCTTCTTTAACTTTGAAAAATACTCGTTCAGCTTCTAGTAAATTGCCGCTACAGGGAGGCAATTCATAGCTCGAAAGCGGGAGGGCTAACTTGCATAATACGCAAGTAAGGTCTTGCAAATAGTGAGCTTCTTTTTACAAGAAAAGAGACTTTAATCCACATCAATTAGTAAACATTCTATAAATAATGCTATTTGCAAACAACAATTCATGAACAAAACTTGCCATCACTTTGCAAGGCAACAGTGAAATATTTCTAAGAAAATTTGTCTAATATGAACAATTTTTAATCTACAAACACTGAAGTACTCTGTTTTAGAAACTTGATTTAGAAAATAGAGCAGGTTTTAACTTACTTAATAAAATCTCGAATTGAATCCATCATTTTGCGTGTGACCGTTTTGTCCTCAACCCCAAGTAAGGACATAAGGATATGAATGTCATTGAAGACCAAGATGTGATCATCAGTGTGGGATCTGCAGATTTCGTACAGATCTTGCCATCTGTCCTTCACGTTGACCCCTTCAATACCAATTGTAAATATGTTTCTTGTAATGAAGCATACAAAACGGCACTGTGATTCGGACTTTTCACTTCAAGTGCATAGTATCTTGATTTTAATGCGAGGTATGACCTAGCAGCAACAATAAAATCGAGTCGAAATAAGATATCTTGGATCATGTCGGAATGACACTATTTAATATAAATCGGACCGACATACGATATATATCACCCAAACATCTGGGATCTATATCAGTTTGATGTTAGTGGTATATGTTTAACTTGACATTTAGGTTCTAAATTGGCTTCACATAAAATTGTAATTGCGGCCCTATTTCTGTTCAGCACCAGACATCCTTCATTGATTCGTTTAGATAGTCAGACAATACTGCTTGATTTGCTTATTATGCGGTCGCAAAACGTATCCTGCGAATTTGATTATATTTCTATCCAGGTACAGTACTTGCAATGTCTTTTTACAGTTTGGAGAAACTGTTGGCAAATAAAGTAGGAGACATACTTTAACCAAACCATAAGGAAATGCTCTCATATTGCTCGCTCCGGAAATAGTAGGCATTAGCATGCAAAGAAAGGCACATTTAGAAAACGGTAAGATGCAGAATGGGGACTAACAATATGATTTCACATTACAAATGAATCAAATGGTACGAAAATACCCTAAATAAATGACAAGGTTTCAATAACTGTATGCCAATCTTTTGTGTTGTACATTCCATGGTGGCATGAATTGCATGAATCAAATCAACTGATTCGTCCCATTTTTTAACGCCTCATATTTCCGATCCGAGGAACTTGAAAACTATATTTTGCTAGCAGAAAGAATTAAGGCACACTACAGAGAAATAGGCTGATGGAAAAACAGTCTAAAACATTTATGTGATCCGATTGGTCTAATAATTTGTTTGTTTGTTTGTTTGTTGTGTAATGGCCTATTAAGTTCCAAATGACGTAATTTGCCCACAGACGCCTGCCAGAGACGTTCTGGAAGAATCTGTCATGTTACATGCTGTGTCCCCATGGTCTTTGCGGACACGACAACTAGGAATGCATTTTATATGCTAAGAACATGGCGCTAACTCAGAGATATAGAGAACGAGGGCATATGAAGACACAGAGAAGGACTTTAACTGGTAATATCAGTTCTTGAAAACAGGCCGTAAAAAGAAATAGATAGAACCCACGATAAACCATAACATGTAGGGTATAAGTATCATGTATATACTTCAGATAATAAATGTTAAAGACAATGAAAAGTGTTACCTTCCATCTCTAATCGGTATAATACTGAACAGGCATCCACATTATCCAGCATGGCTCCAGATGCTTTAGCTCTGGGCAAAATCTGTGTACAAACAAAATAAAATCCAACATAAGTTAATTATTTTAAGTCAGTTAAGGTGAATGAAATTGCTTATACCAGAATGTATTTTGGGGTGATTTCAGAAAGTGTAGTGATGTGGTATTTATTTGCCAAATCTAACGGCTAATTCAATGAAAACTAAATGTTGAAGAAAGGATCACTTTGACCGGATGGGTTTCTTAGTCTCTTCGTCCATCAGAGTAAATCCGTCACTAAAATTAGCTATCAAAGAGTTTTAGATATGTCTTGTTCTGCAATACTTAATGAAAATAAACAAATGACAAGTGTAAATCCTATCCAGCTGTAACGTAAGTAACATTTCAGTTCTTAGCTATTTCATACATGTACAAAATGGCATCCACCAGATTTATTTTTTAGCAAGAATATTTTACGACATTCTCGACACGAATTCCAAACGTGGATTCTATATATGCCAGTCACAAATATATCAGCTGGTTTGTAAGTCTAATGTCAGATCCGTAGTTATTGGTACCGAACAAATTCAATTATGAAAGCTCGTTATTGTCAACCACACTGTTGACATTTCTGTTCCTTATACCATCATAAACTGGAAATGGAAGTTACTTTTATAGCCTTTATTATCTTCTGAAAATATACGGAACAAAGACTTTTGAAATGAAATAGGTAACACATGAATTCGCACCAAATTTTGGATAAAGTACCTGTGAATCCACAATCCCCAGTGCCTCTTCATGGTTACCCTTCTCTATGTTGTACAGACACCAGTGCCAATAGTTGTGACAAGCCAGCATTCCACATTTCTATGGACATAAATTGAATAAGCATGGTACTTGATTAGTTTAACTTTATTTGGGTTAAAAAAAATTTTTTTTGAAACTTAGCTTGAGGTAACTTCATATTATTACTGTGGTAATCTAATGTGCTTCTGATTTGCGGGCGCCCACATGGCACTTTCCAAATGATATCGAGGTCGACCTTGATAAACTATATATTGATGTAATTAACTGTTGTAGTATACACTTGTATGGTGGTTTCATCGTTTAAAAGTTGGTAACGAATCCAAGGAAGACGACCCACATTCTGGAAGACTGTTGTCTGCGATTGGTGTGCGATAAGTGACTGTTTTGCAGGGGGTACATTATGTTCAATATTCAGCAGAAGAAATTTCTTTTTTTCATGGCATTAATTCATCAGCTGTTTTTAATATAATGAAAAATCATTTGAAGGTCAGAAAGTTTTGAAAATATGGTTCACACAATATTTAAGAGTCAAACAATAAGAGCAATGGGTTAAAGTGACTCATCAAATACGACAGAGCGATCATACGCATTTGAATAAAATTGTCACAGGTACTGATACATGAATCTGCATTTGTGAACCCAACATAAAGGAAGTAATAAAGTTTGAGTCAGAGAAAATGAGCAGAGACCACAGATCATACGAAGTAGCGGACTGTCAAGAATGTTCTATGCCCATTAGTTTTCGATGATAAAGACCTGGTCAGCCAGGCACCTGTATCTAATTATTTTAGTATCAATGGAAATTTCAGATGCTTCAGAAGTGTTGTCTTAAGGTCTTAAGCTGTGGAACATTGCCTAACCACCCATGCGTGGATCATTAAACAGAACAGGGTCCAATCTGTGCTGCATCCTCAAAATTGATCTGATTTAGCTCTAAATCACTTTTGGTTCAATCCTTTTATCCTATTCACTGAGAATTAGACGATTTAAAATCCATCGTGCGGATAGAAGTGCAATTTTCCAGTGTATGAACAACATATCAAAATGTAAACGCTGAATGGCATACAATCTAGCTAAATAAAAGTGTGAAGAGGAGATGCACTGACGTAATATTCAGAAGTTTTTCAATACTTATACCCATTGCTGTTAATATTTATTTACGTTTCTGGTAAATAAGCTTTTATTTTTATTTCTATCCACCAAACCTTTGCTTTTTCTTTCTTACAGGTATGATCAGAAATGAAGTTCTAAGGAGAAATGGGAATTAGTTTCTACACACTGTAGTTGTATTTTCACTTTAAATACTTGCCTTGTTTTCATACTGGATGCAAAATTTAAACTTATATTTCAGGTATACAGTTCCTTAACAGAATTCATAAATGGTTCTGAAACGGGACTTTCGCATCGGCAATTTTGTGTCAGTGACATAATGTGATCAAAGTAGCGTATTATTTAAACAGACACAGATATCGCAGATGAGGATCTAGAATGTATTATCCCAGTCCATAGTGATCTTTTCACAAAGAACTATCCAATCAGAATTGCTATCTGAATATAATCACGTCATCAGTGACAAAAAGACAACCCAAAACGTATATGTGAACATACTGTTTGAATATAATCATGGCATCAACGGGAATTAGCCAACCAAAAGGTGCCATCTAAGTATCATGAAGTCAACAATCTGTACTGGCCAATCGGAGCTGCTGTCTTAATATAATTATGTTCTCATTGGAAACAGTCAGCCACAGTCTGCTGTTTGAGCATTATAAGTTCATCACTGAGATCAACCTTCCAAAATATCATTAGAATATAATAACGACATGAATTAAAATTTCCCATCCAGAACTTGTTCTTTGAATATCATCAAGATAATTATGGAAATCAGTCACTTAAATATATTCTGTGTGAATTCAATTTGCAATTAAAGACGTAAATTTGCTCGATGTTCATCTGGCATATCTTTACATGTAATGTTGCGGAAAAAGCTTCACCAAAGCCTTTCTTATTTTAAAACGACTATATCGATAATAGTAGTATCATACAAACTTTTCTAAGAATGGTACATTTGAGAATTTAGTGATGAAGTCAGAAACGATAACCGAGATAGTCGATTTATGCCAAGTCCTGAAAAAAGTCTAGTCAGTATGTATAAATGGAGCCCTTCGCTGAGCAGCAGCCACGCGCTTTTTTGGTACTCCCGCGGTTCCTGAATTACTGTACTGGTTGGTACTAGGGCTAGTGAATGTCCATTAGAAGTCCGTGATTTACTCCAGATTTTCCGGTTTACTTCACCTCACTTGCATCGTAGCGAAAATATCTGACTAAAGAATCATTTTCAAAATGATTGAATTTGTTGTTGTTTTTGTGCGAGTTGCTGTTTGTGTGAAAGACGTAGATGAACATGAAGTGAAACAAACAAGTAAAACTTTTAGAAGTTAATAGGTACTCACAGCCCAATCGTTCTCTGTATCAGACATAAATCGAATACCTTCATCCTGACGCCCTGTCATCTCCATCACATGAGCAACGGTGTGAGTCGACCAGGCGTCGTTTCGGTTAATCTCCAGCCCCTGACAAGAGAGACAACTCTAATAATAATCTTGTTTTCAATTCAAGATATGATACCAATGTTATTTATCTTACTACTATAAGATGTTTCTTCGTGAGAAAAGTCATTTCCCTTACAAATATTCAGCTTTTCTTCTCAGATAATTTTATTATCTTTGTTCTATAAGAAACTCAAGTTTATTAAACAAAATTAAAACGTTATTAGCACTTTGGAATGTGCTACCAGCTTTAACATTAAATGTTACTTCTTTCGAATGTACTTTTAATTTATTTATTTATGTTATGTCACGTGATCATTTATATCCTTATATTACTCTTTCCAAAACCACCCATTCCTCTTTCCAACTTTTGATTGCCCCGCTAATGAACGAGATTTCAATATAGGTTAAGTTTTCATTTTATGTTCTTTTAGGTAATTTGTGTCTGTGCGATAGTACTTTAAATTGGTCCAACAAAAACCATTCTGTTAAATCTAAAGAGGTTTGAAATTCGTATGATTTGTTTTGATAAAAGGTTTCTAGAAAGAACTAGATATTAATTTCGTTTTTTTTCTTCTCCATACTGTCAAAATGCAATAACTACCAGCAGGATGTAAGTTTGGTTGGGCTCAGTTGTTGTTTCTTTTAGACGAAGAGTTAAATCTGTAGCTTCACATATTGGATCAAGGTGGAAAAGTTCCCTTCATAACATATAATGAGTTGAAAATAAGAAGCCCTTTTCACCTTCTTTGCTGTTTTCTCTGCCTCAGGATACAAGTTTGTCTCTTCCAGGCCAAAGGAATGCATACCTAGCAGGTACCTGCATTAACCAAAAATAAAAGCTAACAAATTATATGTCATGACTGTTTCATTAAGTGATGAATATACTTGAGAACGTTTACTTTCAAATAACCATGACTTTATATTTACCTGATTGTCAGAAGGACGATAGGATTCCATAAATAATCCAGGCATAGCATACTGATTGTATAACTTAAGTATGATAGCTATTCCTTAGAGTTCTAAACTTATGACCATATAAGAACTTCAACCAAAAACTTAACCAGGAATTTCAAGAGACCATGACAATGTTTGTGTAATAGAGTGAGAGCTCAGGTGCATGCAGATAACAAGAGCAAAACTACTTTCTTCTACAGCTCAAGTATGATCCTTGCATTACCAGGATATGGGGTTTATGATTATATACACTTTAACCCAAAACTTAACTAAGACTGTATTAAAGACATTGATCATGTGTAAGGGTCTGAGCTAGGATAGGGTTTCATGGATATAAGACATTGACCATGTGTAAGGGTCTGAGCTAGGATAGGGTTTCATGGATATAAGACATTGACCATGTGTAAGGGTCTGAGCGAGGACAGAAATTCACGAATTTGAAAGGACAGTGATTCTACAGCCCAGGCACGACAGCTATCCATCCCTTGCTTTCAAACGTATGACCACACCAAGAAACATCAACCAAAAACTAAAACTTTTAAATGACCATGTCCTTGCTTGAAGGTCTGAGGATGACCGAGATGCATAGATATAAAAGAAAATAATTCACAGATTCTATAGACCACGTATGACGGTTATCCATCATTTCCAGAGCTAGGAACTTTTGACCATACCGAAAAACCTTAACCAAACCTGAAGAACGATCTTCAAAATGACCACCACTGGAGAGTCACACGGAGGATTGAGATGTCAGAATATAACAGAAGAAAGTTCACTGATTCTACATTCCATGCACACTACAGCTATCATTCCATGGTCTTGAGACTTAAGACCATGGAGAAGTACTTAAACTGAAAACTTGAGAATGAGTTCTAGATGACTTTGTCTTTGCCCATGGGTTACAGAGTGGCGTGATGCATGGATCTGAATAGGCAATTTGTACTGAATAGGCAATTTTGTACTGAATAGGCAATTTGTACTGAATATGCAATTTGTACAGAATAGACAATTTGTACTGATTCTACTATCTAAGTACGAGCTGGGAAATATGAACAGATAGAAGAACCTTAACCGAATGCTCAAAAAAGGTATCAGAGCAGGTGATCCCTCTGTCTCACCTGTGCAAAAGCACGCATAAAGAAAAGAGTATTTGCCAAACTTATAGATAAATAGCCTTCTTTCATTACAAAGGAATAATACACGTAATTACTAAACTGTTCACAATTTTCTCTGCATGATTTTTATCATTTAATGATCACTGACCCATATAATCATGTATGTCACAGATTTATTTCTGTGACTGATAAAGTATTAATACGAAGATAAAAACATCTGTCAACCCTAAATAAGATTACATCGAATTATAAAGGTGTCAATAATTTTTATTTCCATTAAATGTAATAAAATTTATTCATAGAACTTGAAAGTCTATTTTCCCATTAACACTTTTGTTTGTTTTGTTTAATTGGTTTTCAGTTAGAATTATCATCTTATTAGGATTATACCTCTTTTAACTGAATATTACTTGTATAGAATGGATTATACGACTACTCTTTTAAAGTAAGATGGCGACGTCGTACCCGTAAAGGGGCATGTCTGGTTTCCAGTGAGGAATGATACGACCAATGCTGTCTCTCATCTGACTTGAAAATCCCAAGAAGAAGTACGAGTCGTGCGCGAACTTAAGCGCCAAGATGTCTAGTGGATTGTACAGCAAAATGGATTCCCAAATGTCGCATGCCTTCGCCATTTCGCTAAAAGGAACCATTCAACATTCAAATAAGCTTTCAACTTAAGATGATATAAATATTACGCTTTGTGTTACCCATAAACCCTGAACCCTTACAAACCTCAATCGGAGGAAATTATGTCCTCCAACAAAGTACGCAAAGTTTTCAACTTAAAGTGTGTCTCACAAAGTATCTTTTCTGAGCTGAATAGACCTTTCATTCTAATTTTAACGGCACTTTTATCACATTTTTAGCCATATCATGTCCATGAAATGGAACTAATTACCTTTTCCAAGGCGCCGAGGCAGCCAAGATGGGCCGGCCTGGACTGCTACAATACCCGAGGCAGCCAAGATGAGCCGGCCTGGACTGCTACAATACCCGAGGCAGCCAAGATGGGCCTGGACTGCTATAATACCCGAAGCAGCCAAGATGGGCCTGGACTGCTATAATACCCGCGACCACATAGTTTACGAATCGGATGCTTTATCAACTGGGCTATCGAAGAGGAGGCGCCATTGCATCTCATCACATCTGCATTTGTTATCAAAAAAATGTCATGCTCTGTGAGGAACTGTTACTTCCATTATTTGAATTATCTAGTTTAGAATTATAAATAACATCAAATGCCTACTAGATTTATGAAATAAAGATGGGTGTGTAATTTTGCTCCATAATTTTATGATAAACAAGATCCAGAAAAGTCATTAGTCATGCAAGGAAACTATAAGCTAAATTTGGACTAACGTGTAAAATCTACAAACCACAAGGTCAATAAAAGTCTCTGTTCGAGGTGGGATCATGTGTGGTCTCCCAATCGTTATTGTGCTTTGAATATCGTTTTCTAGATGATCAACCAAGGTGTTATTACCCGGATGGAGTAAACAATAAAATAAAATATGAAATGAATGGAATAACAGAAATCTGAGCAGGGATATAGAACAGAACAACACGAGCCACAGTATGTAAAATATAACAATTTAATCAATTACAAAAGCAAAATTAAATTGAACACAGTTGAATTATTCACTTTCTCTCCGAAATATAGTTACAAAACGTATGCGATATTCACTCAGCCGTTGTGTTACACCTTGAACAAATGTCTTCATACAAACAAGTGATCGAACTCAAAATGTCGGCATGTCAATATTACCCGGTTGCTTTCGGCCTTTTAAAAATCACTTGGTTGCAGACTACGTTTTTTTATACACTGTGCAGTACCAGGATGGAGCCATTTTTTTTTTTTTTTTTTTTGCTCGCTTATCATCTGAGAATTCGTTCTGTCTCTTCTCTGGTTGCGGATCTCTCAAATTTCCATTCCCCTTTCCCTTGGACAAGTAATTTAACGAGAGAAATTACTTATTAATATTCCTCATAGCTAACTTCTGGCATCCCACATAAATAGACTGATGGATTTCGTATGGGAGCCCACACCCAATCGGGATTACTTCTCTAACCGCCAAAAAAAAATAACAGTCCCATCAAAGTCAGAATAATTCACTCGTGATCTCATTTATTAATACAAAGTCTGGAAAATATCATTTTATGACACCTGTTTCGAATGGCCCAAGATTTTCCAACGTTTACTCTGGCTTGTCTCAACTATCTCAGTTTCCACTAGTGGACCTCGCGTTAACATTGGCCTCTTCCATCTGTCTCAACGTTATCGAACAGACTCTAATTAAAATTCACTCATGCCTCGCAGTAGAGCATATTCCATCCTTCGCAGTTAGAAATCTACTGCGAGCCAACACATGCGTCATTCTTAATGGTTACATGTCACCACGATAGAATTGTCTCTACAAAATTCTACACCATTAAAATCTCAATAACAGACTACAAGGCCAAAACCAACCGCTTCACGGTCTCATTAACAGATTACAAGGCCAAGAAAACTCTGTAAAATTTCAGTCACATGCTATAAGGCTAATAAATCGCTAATTGTAAAGTAACATATCAGTTGAAACATTGTATGTAAGATAAGAGGGATGTGGACGAAAACAAATCTGAAATAGAGGGCGAATAAAATCGTAGTTTTCTTCTTCTAATATAAACTCAAATTCAGACAAGAAATAGTTCAGATTCGAAATAAATGTAAGGTGTATAACACTTTAATAGCATTGTATGAAGCTACATGAGCAATGGGAAAGCATTTGTGTTGCACATTTCACTAATATTTGTTACTGAAACAAAAGAACACAAAACTCAACTAGTATTCAGAATTTTTTTAAATTATTCTGAATTATTTAAGCAAACCTAGAACACATCTAGAACAGCTATAAAACGGTAGAGGAAACAAAAACCAGGAACAAAGCAAATACAATTTAAATTGTAAGCCTCGATACTCGTGCTGACGTTTAAATGAGAGGACAGACAGAGAAAGAGAGAGTTACCCATCAGCCCAAAGCTTGACTGCCTCCACGTGCTTATGTTCACGATGTGTTAGTTTCTGACGGGTTGCTAGGTCCTCCATATTTTGTATGTCCCTTGAGAAGTCTGGGTCCAGACGCGTGGTTCTACCCGTGCCAAGAACGTTCAACCCGTTCTTCAGTACGTGACCCATGACTAGTTTCAGCAAACGGAAAAGGATTAAAATTTCATGGCAAACATTCCTTCATGGTATGTCAGTAACATTTTGTAAAATATAGTTACAACAATTTAAAACGATATTCTGAAGGACAATAATGAATAATTTCACTTGCAATAACATTTTGGGAAAAAGGAACTGTTTTTGGCAGTGCAAGGATCAAATCGCCAACGAAAACGGTCAAATAACAGAAAAATGAAGATTAGGTCAATATAAAAGGGTTAAAACAAAACATGGCTATTTTCAGGTCAATAACAGTTTTCTTGAATCACAGCCTTTTCAATGCAGTTTCGGTCTGTAAAATTAAAACTATAACCTTTCGACAAAAATGCGAGACTGGAAATTTATATATACAGTTTTCTCTTTCTTTCCAAAACATGTTTTACAACTCTTTATAAACAACTCACCAAAATTTGGGTCTGCTTTGAGCATGCCGTCACAACAGTTCCCCATACCACACATACTAGGGTCGTCATACCACCCGATATACTACAAAGACAGCGGAGGCTAAATGTCATGTAATCATTAGTATAGTAAATCAGGGGACAATTTCACAGAGGTGGAGATGAATGGTGAGATTGATATAATAAATTACAGGAAATGGCATTAGAACATATCATTTTACATGATGATATACAATGTATATGTCTGACCTTCCACTTTTTGAAATAAGGTCCAAAAAATGTTTATCCTATTGGGAATAATTTAAATCTTGGCGCGTAATAATGTTTATAGCTTTATGGCACATTACCGTTTTCGTTTTCGTTTTCATTACACCCTCTTTAGTTTTAGACAGAAGGCCATTCATTTGTATTCATCCCAGTTTCCTTTAATTAAACTAGTACATAAGCCAGACCTTGAGAATGTATCAAATAATACCGGAAGAAAACGATAAATATCTACTAAATAAAAACCTTACTTTTGAAAAAAGTACTGTTCAAATAAAATTTGTCATGACTTGGTCTTTATCCCGACAACCGTGAAAGCTATAAACATTATTCAATCCTATAAGTGAGTGAAACCGAAACTGTTTTATATAGTTGAAAGTAAGCAGTTATCTAAATGGACACAAATATATATTTCTAAATTTTATCTTGAGTTTAATTACGATGATATGACAACATCGTTCAATGATGCAACAGATATGACAACATCGTTCA
>QKMX01369948.1:896-11271 GCA_003401595.1 Venustaconcha ellipsiformis | reverse complement strand
GTCTATCCATCCATGTTGTATCAATCACTAAAACTCACAAACTCACTAGCTACTCCTGGTCTATCCATCCATGTTGTATCAATCAGTAAAACTCACTAGCTATTCCTTGTCTATCCATCCATGTTGTATCAATCACTAAAACTCACAAGCTAACTAGCTACTCCTGGTCTATCCATCCATGTTGTATCAATTATGGTCCTACTCCTGGTNNNTTCTTCCATGTTGTATCAATCTGTAAAACTCGCTAGCTACTCCTGGTCTATCCATTCATGTTGTATCAATTATGGTCCTACTTCTGGTCTGTCCATCAATGTTGTATCAATCATGGTCCTACTCCTGGTCTGTCCATCCATGTTGTATCAATCATGGTCCTACTTCTGGTCTGTCCATCAAATTGTTACATGCAGAGTGGTCTCATCTGTCTATCTTCTATCCAGTTTACTTGGCTATTTGCCTTCCCTCCAGCACGTTCTAATACAAAAGCTATTCTAGAAAATGAGGGGCAGGGTTTGCAAATCAGTTGTTGTCCCTTCTCATATGCGACAGATTTGAATCAATGACTTGCTCAATCAGATGAATGTTGTAATAAGGAAATTCATAGCCTGTAGAATCGATTTGCAGCAGACTTGCTCTCAAATGTAATGTCTTTATTCAAGACATAGTTTTATCAGTTGACTGGCATCCTCAGTCTGCTTTCTCCAGCTTTTATTTATGTAACATGGCCTCAACAATGGGGTGAGCTGAATTTCATTGGGCCACTGGATGCTACCCAGACAGTAACCAAGTCCTGTCTGTGACGGTAGTACCTCAGCCCTAGGTATAATTTACAACTTTAGCTGAATTCACGTAGTGTTAAATCTTATAGAGGTTGCCCACACATGTATGAACAGCATACCTGCTTACATTACTGTCAATTTCTCTCATCTTGTTATAGGTTCTTAAACTTCTGGGATACAGAAGGAACAAGAGAAGTTAATCTGTTAGAGTAAATCCATTCTCGCCTTAGATTAAGTTAAGTGATAAAATTTATTAGATTAAGATTAGCATTCCATTTTTTTTTTTTTTACCATCTCACCTGTATGTGTGGGTTCAAGTCGGAGCTCTTCCAATGTGTGTTTGTGAGAAAGCTTGCCAGTAACTTGCCATGGGTCACTGATTTTTACTAGGAGTTTCCCAGGTTCTTCTGCCACCAGTTTTAATAACTTCTGTGTATAAATCCAAAAAACAAACAAGTTTTTTCTTCTGATATCTGAATGAAAAAATGGCTTTGACAAAAAGGCAGTTTTGTTGATTTTTTAAAAAACATTTTTGGTTGACTTGTATGAAAGTGCATTTATCCTATGCCATACTCATGGTTAGCATCAGTTTAGTTCTTGTCATACAGATATTTGTAAACTTTTCCTAGTTTAGGTTGTTATCAATCACATTCTTTCCTGCACTGTCTCAAAATTTAATATGTATAAGCTTTCCTAAGAAATATGAGATAAAATATTACAAGAGGTTTCTGTTGTATGTATTTAAGGTTCCAGTGACTTTTTTAATCCTTTGTAGTTAGGTCAACAGCTGAATTTTGCTTTCTGTCTGAAAGCTAATGCATCAATTGAGATAAGTTAATCTTGCAGATTTGAAGTCATTTAATTAAAATACATTTTAACTGCATTTTAATTTCATATAAGATTACTTTGATGCAATTTAACTGCATTTTAATTTTGAGTCTAACATTTATTTGGCAGCTTGAGGATAAGGAATCCTTGACAGCAGAGGAACTGGCACAGCAGTTAGGGTTATCTGTTATACTAGCTAAAGAAAGGTAATAAACATACCATATTTACCTGATGATAGACCTATGCTTGATGTTATGTCCATCAGTTGTAACTCTCTTGGCCACATGGATATCCAGTAAATGGTACATGTTCAGAATGAAAGAGATAGTAAGCTTCTTCAAAAGTTTAAATCCTCATCACAGAAGAATAAAAAGGAATATTCAGAATTTCTGGTTGAAAAAGAGCATTTAAATGTTAACAGTTATGCTTATTGAACATCATGTTTTGATTTGAGTAAATCTTGTGGCAGGAGAGGTGATTGCTGTCACCACATGAAATTGAAGAAAGAAAAAAACTATAGGGATTATGTAAAGTTGACAGATAGCAAAAAAGCTATTTAGCTCCAGAGGATTTGAAAGTGCAGTTTGTGAAAACTGGATGTAATTATGCTCTAAGTATGCTTCACAAACCTTTTAGTTTAACATAAAGTTTTCAATCACTGCATCATTCTCTGAATTTTTTCCAAACTTTCTAAATGCATGTTTTCCATCTTGAAACTATCAATTCATGATATTACACCTTAATGAAAATTGGTCTTAAAAATATCAAGTGACTTATTGAGAAGGTCTTTTTAGGATTGGCAGATCTAATAAGTTGTTGAAAGTAAGTGAACACATTTAAAAGCTATTTGCTGGCAGGAGTATTATTCATGGCATTTTTATGATTTAATAACTTGGAGTTATAAACGGGATATTAAAGCAAGAGTCATTCATCTTAAATACATGTACACATTATTTTTACTAATTTAAATTTCTTTTACTGCAGTATCACAGAATAAAGATGTAAATCATGTAACTATAAATATTTTAAATTGGTTCTTAGAAAATTTTACAACATGGACAAAAATTCTTTGTTCCAGTGGCAGGTGCTTCACTTCCTTTAAGGTCTATTGCTCCTTCCCACCTGTCAGCTCAGGTGTTGGAGGAGGAGAAAGTCTGGATATTTGATAAGGATTTTAGCTCCATTTACTGCCTCCTTCCCCCAGACTCGTGCTCAAAACCTTCTGGAGTTGTGATTAGGAAGCATGTGCTTTTCTTTGGCCCAAGAGTCAGACAGGCAGCAGAATGGGTGATCTGTCCCATTTATTATGCTCCAGCTGCTGGTTTCTGTCTCCTGTTATCAATTTAATTCCTTAACATGGTCCCTGAAGCCCTCACCACTACACCCCACTCCACCATTGAACTCTGGTGTTCTTCAAGCAGGGATATCAGCTGGGACCTGTTTCTTGTCTCCCAGTAAAAGACTTGGAGGTCTTAGAGAGCTTAAGGATCAAATGCTAGTGACAATCATCTTCATTGTCAGTGTCTTTTTGGCTTCTTATTTCAGTCTGCTGAAAGAGGAATCAATGTTTCCAGCAGAGGTTGTGATAAAATTGTCAGTGGCATTTTCAGTGGAGCTTCTCCACCTCTGAAGGGATACCACTTTGGAGATGTCTAAGATTTTGTTGGACAACTGAAAGATCTTTTTGAGGGCTGCACCACTTGGGTTGGAGAAGCTCGTCAGAGGTCTCCTCCGTTCTGTAGCAATTCTGAGCCTCCAATTAGTAACCATAGGAAGAAATATTTTGCTTGGATGTGACTTTGCATCCCAGAAAAAGTAAGCAATGCAATAGTAGTATGACTTAATTGAAATTAGTTCCCTACCCATTCCAAAAATTACATTATGTTCCAGAGCACAGTGATGTCTCATTAATTTGATGCTGTCTGTTTTCCTTGAATGTGTTGGATGCAAATGAACCATACATATGACACTATTGAAATTCTAAATGCAGTCAAACTTGACTCAAGAGACCATCCCTTCTGCCAGCAAAAAAGTGGTCTTTCAAGACAGATAGTCTGTCTCTGAAAGTCATGACCCTGTATAAATTAATATGTGCTTATGAGAGATGATCTGCTATAGAAGTGGTGTTTCAAGTCAGGTTTTGCAGTAATGTCTTTTCTATAAAACACTTTGTTTAATTAATTAGTTAACTACCTCACTTCTTGTTTTCCATTTCAGGTTATTACTTACTGAGAAAATGAGCAAAGCTTGTAGAGATGAAACAGTGGAAGGACTTAGGTTTTATCCAAATTATTTTGTAACAAAATGAGTCTCTTGTGCCACTATTCAACTTTGTGCACTGTGTGAGTGGATTAGTGATGACAACTGATTCAGTTAGTCCTTCTTGACAATAGGAAAAATATTGAGGACACTGGGAAGGTTTTGAGTCATCTGAAAGGTTGAAGTATTGTATATCTTCAGAAAACTTTCTGCTGGTGAAAGCAGAGAACAGGGAGAAACAGTGCAGTCTTCTCAATAATGATGTAGAACACAATACGGTCTTGTCATTTCCATCAGATAGAAAAGAAAACCATCAAGTTGTCTCGATGGATAAAATCACTGCAATGACAAGGATCATTATTGAAAGTGTTTAAATTTTTTATGTACCTGACTTTTTTATCCAATATGTAACATTCACATAATAAAATGAACAAAAAGAAAACATTAGGTTCTTCAAATAGCCAGTGTTTTCCTTCTCTGCCATCTATAAGCAGCAAGCCTTACTTTGACAATAGACATCAGGGTCATACAGAAAGAACATTTGCATGGTAGGTTTGAAACTTTAAGCAACAGCTTGAGATTTTTCAAAGTATTCCTGGCCCCATCTTCAACAACACAAGTCCTAACGTTAAATTTAGACATGAAATATTTAATTGGTGGGTTTTAGTTTTGCCTTAAATTTCAACCATTCATTTTGTTGGATTCCAGACTTTAAGTAATCTAGGTGAAATTTGCACCTGATGTTGTTTCTGTCATGGTATAAGTGTCTAAGTTTTACTTATTCAGTCAAACATTTCTGGCTATGCAATGTACATACAATATGACTGCAATAAGCATTTTTGAATCAGCCTTTTTCAAGTGGCAGTTGTAACTACAAATTTAATAACAGGCCATGGTACAAATCACACACAACAAAAGATAAATGTGTTTATGGAACTAAAGAGCCTGAACATTGACCTAAATGAAAACCTAGCCAGGAGCAACAGATTGACCAATGGACAGACAGATGGGAAAGGGCATTTCTGTATAACCCCTTCCACTGTAACGGTGGGCCGGCTCACTCTTACCAAAACATAACACAAACACTGCCACCACCCTTCAGTTTGGTACCCTGGGCAGTTGCCAGTAGCATCTGTCCCATAGGACAACCCTAATGGTGGGACATAGGTGGAATTAGCTGGTTAATGTCAAGAAAATATATTATTCATTATCAAGCATAGAAACAAACAGGAGATGTTGATACATATAGTATTTAGCATTTCATTAGCAAATTCCCAATTTAGTTTGATGATTTCTTTAAATTACGGCATATTTGATAATTTGATACAAATGCTGCAGAATTAAATGTAGGATATGTCTGCAGGCACTTTTTTCCAAGTCTCCACCATCCTTGTAATTTTATTTGTCTGTTCAACTTGAAACACATAAAACAGTCCTAATAAAATCCACAAATCTAATTACAGTGCTGGACTAAACCTAAGTATCTTACTGTCTGACAATTTGGATACATGAGTGTGCACCTACATCTCCATGTAGGTGCACACTCATGGTGGCCTGAAAGCAAAACAGAGATAAACATTGATGTGGTTATGAGAGCATGAAAAAATGCATCTGGTAGCTTTCATTTGCTTTTCAACCATAATGACCTCTTTTTTCACACAGTGAAATGAAATTGTTTTACAGTATTTAGTGTTTGTGCTATTCAATTTGCAGGGTTCCCGCTTATTTTGAAACATAAACTCCTGATCTTTCCAGATTTGTTATTGGTTGAAAAAGAAATTTTTTCAAGATTCACTTATAGCTCTAACAAAATGGAATCAACAACATTGGCAGGCATATTAAAAGTAAATATCTTCTTCAGTTTGAAGTTTTTCTCCTAATTCCCATGATCCAACCTGAATTATACATTTGACTGCGTACTAAAATATAGGATATATCTAGCTGTAATGGAACAAATGTAACTGTTTATGTACATCATTTGAATTGTATATCATCTGTATTGGTTAAATTTTAATACTTTGCTTAGGTACATACTGTGTGCAGTGCAAAGAAAAGAGAATTTAAAAAGTGAGGGACTTTTCTGAAGAAATTGAAAATGATCATTCATAAACTTAGTAATATTGGTAACTAGAAGAGATTTGTTTTTTAATGCAAAAACATAATGTCTTCTCTCCATGCTCCATTTTCCACCATGATAATATCATTCTTTGATACTAGTACTTAACTGGAGAAAATTGATATTTTAGCATGGTAAATAAAATAAAATTTGGTTAGAAGAATAATATAAAAGACCATGATTATATTAAGATATGAATTTTAGTCTTCTTCCCATTCAGTCAAAACAGTATGTTTAAATAACAGACAGAAAACATTAGTTTTGTAAAATTTAGGAAATATTTAACTTTGGTCCAAATGAGGCGGTCATGAGGCTACAATCTTGGACAAATATTTGTGTTTGTAAACACATTGCAAACCAATTATGTCTATGTAAAAAAAATAACTTTTGAGAATAATTGTCATTGGCTTGAAGATCAGTCAAGTCATATGCAAGAGTCTTCAGATAAGCCTGCTATATTTGAATGTTTGAATGAAATTTATTAGCAAGGACCCAGACCAAATGGTGGCCTGCATTGGCCACAATTGCTACAAGTTGATCCTGGCAAAGAATTTCTCAGTGTAGTAATGATGCTGATGCAGCAACAGCATATTAAGATCAGACCTTGATACATAGCAATCAGGCAATCATTGAACAATTTAATCAAACATTTGCACAGCAATTTTTTGGACATCAATATGCCCAAGAATTACTGATCGTTCAGGACCGATCTTGTGAATGGTTTGCAAGACTTCTGCAAGTGGTGGCTGCAGTAGCTCATGATCATGCCAATAATTATTCCATCTCCTATTGTTGCATTTCTCCATGAAACCAGTACCACTGTGTCATTGACAGCAAAATCTAATCTGTCTGGATCCATGATTAATCCTGTGTAATGACATTCATTATCAGATAAGCTGCCCGGTTATCAACTGAAATCGTGTCAGAGGAATTATACTTTATGTTCCAAAGACCACCATGGCCAAACTCCACACAAGATTGTGACACATCATCAGGAAATTCTTTTGTAGTTGGACACCAGTTATTTTGTATTGACTTTATGCACCACAACAAATGATGCTGTAAAACAGATAACAAGTAAATTATCATTGTCACCATCATATTTTAACGCAATCTTTTTTATGGCATATTGGAGTGGTTCCTTCTGATAAAGGACTCTAGACAGCAAAAGAAACTGATCAAATGTTCATTCATCCAACTCAGAGTCATCTCTGTGAAATAGATACAAGGTCATGCTTACTTATGCTGTAGATTTCTTTAAAATGATATTGCCCTCATAAAATCGAATTATTCTTTCCCTAGTGAATTATGTCACTGGGTTGTTCCACGAATGTGAATTATGATCATATAAAATTATTGGAGCACCCTTACTATAGCATTTACCAAAATTGTACAAAATCTTATTTGTTATTGTTTTTACAATTATTGGAATCTTCTGTGTTTTTTTTCTAAAATAACCACATCATTTATTTTAGCTCAGTAATGGGAGGGTTTTCCTATTGTGATATATTTTGTATTCTTGATTCTGTAAGTCCATTTCCAGGTTTGGAGTTTACTCTGACACGTTGAGCCACGCAATTTAGCCTGTTTTCATCAGAGTAAGAGTAGCTATGTCTGGTTCACTTAAACGATAAATTGTGTAAACAATGACAGACACTGGATATGTGTTATTGTAGTATAGTTTGTTGATTCCAGTGAAAATACCAGGTTTAAAATTTTTATATATTATGATGACATTGCTATGTCACCGTCATTACTTAACAGGGTTGAGTTTATCACGAATAATCCAAGTTGGACCATCTTCGCTGGTATGTTTGACAGTAAATTTTATTCTGAATATATACCTGCTGTCATCAACAGGATAATTAATAATAGTAGATGCTGGTTGTCATTCATGGTGGAATAAACAGGATGCCATCATCATCTATCTTAAATGTTGAAAAAACATGAGCAGCACTCGTTATAAATTTGTTCTTTGCCATTTTTATAAAATCATAAAACTGTAGTTTTAATGGTAGCTGTTTCTAATCTTTGGTTAATCTGTCAAAGTCGAACTTAGTGATGTACTCTAGTTCTATCACCGATAATCTTTTTTTGTTCTCATTCCAAAAACTTGTCTCTGCTTTTCTTTGGTTCTATTTTTGTTAATCTCTCAATTTCACTCGGGGTTAATATAAACGATTTTATCACATTCCATGATTTTTTGTGTGCAATTTTCGACCATGAAAAAGCTGGTTAGACTAAAATACTGTTCTTGCAGCTGTTTTGCAACAATAGAATTAGTCATTGCTAGTATATGATATACTTTCTCCAATATCATATAACTTTCTTTTAATTAGAAAAAATGATATGCTATTATTATGTTGAATGCAAAATATACCTGCAGATGGCTAAAGATCAGATCAGTAATTTCTTGTGGAAAAACCTGTCGCTTAGATTATTGTAGTGTTCCCAACTCAAAAAGGGTGTTCATTTTAAAGTGCCCAGGGTTCACCTAGGGGAGGTGGCGTGCTTGATTATAAATTAACAAACTAAAATTCAGACTGTACAGCCCTCTGAATCTCTAAAATTTCGTTTCACACTTAGTGATTCACCAGGGGGGTTGTTCACACACAATGGAAAAATAAACATGAAAAAGAAAAATCCTCTGAATCTAAAAATTTGCATGCAGCGATCCAACAATTGCAATGGACAAAGGAAAATATAAAAATTACCCAAGATTTTTACAGATATCTCATGTCATTCAGCCTGGTTGCAGGCACTTCCTTTTGCTGTTTTTTTTTAGTGTCATATTGCAGTATGGTGGCTCTGTGAGTCTCATATTAACTTGGGTCATTCGTGAGAAATTTTTATTTCCTCTTGATCATAAAATTGCCTGATTACACAATGGAGGGTTTATTGATTGGTTAAAAAAAATTGGTCAGCTGCCATTTTTTTTATATTGTTAGGTCCACCATCACTTTCTCCAAAGCCTATTGGGGATTTTTTTGCTTACACAACCTCTACAGCCAAATTTAAATTCGTCCAGCTTAACTAATGTACTATCATTATTTCATATATGTATGTGAGATGATCATAAATTAACATAAGGCCAATGGGAGGATTGACTTGAATGAGGGTATTTCCATCTGTAATAATAGTGTTATAACTACTTTAAAATATACTCTAATACTTTTTCTTTTAGCTGACAGAAATTAGAATACATTTGAATTATCAATGTAATTTATTTTTTTGTGCAACATAATGGTTTTAATAAATATTGTTTAAAATATATATTTGTAAAAAGTTAAATTTGCTGTATACATAATTCATGGATGGATACTCCTAATTTTCTTTGTAGCAAACCCTGTGACACGATAATGGTAAAATTATTTGCTTAGACAGCAAAATTTTCAGTTTCGAGAAAGGGGTTATAATTTCAAAATTACCGTATTTCCCTTGTTGTAATGCTTTCATTAAGGTAATAAGAGTTACTTCCCATTTAGATTTAAACTGTACTTGGCCTCAGAAGTTCTTCGTTGATGCCCTTATTTATCAATGGTGTGAGTCAAGAGTTTCCACTGCATGGTTTATGCACTTCTAAGTTAGTGTATAGTTTTGACCTCCATTGCAAAAAGAACGCACGAGGAGGAGCAGGGAGGGTGGAGAGACCATTTTGCTTGAGATCCTTATTTATGAAAAATAAAGCTTCCTACGAAAATGAAAAAATATAAAGTTCAATAACGTCAAACCCAAGCCTCTAACTGACCATGAGATTTNTCTAATTGGGTTAGCTCATCTTGTTACTTTATTGCTGATGTTTGTATTTCATTTTTTTTTTATGTGTGTCTGTTTACATGCTGGTCACTCAACGCTGGTCGCATCACCCTACTTGCTGCTGTAATTAACCAAATATTTTATCAAGTCCGTTATCTCGACCTAGGATCATGTAAATTTTTTGTTATAAATCCAAACGGAATAACTTGCATGTGTGCAAAGAAATTTTTTAATCTGATTATATCCATATCCACCGAACTTCTAGTATAATAGATATTTTGTAAAGTATGATTATCAACTCTGTTAAATACAACAAATATATTACGGTTGTCTCTGATCACGTTAGGTATTTGTGTATAATGCCAGGTAACATAAATCACGTCAGTATTTTTATGCCTTCCTCTGGAAAATATTCTGGCAGGATTTAATTGTTTGTCCAGCATCACATTGTCGTATACTACAAGATAATACATCCATCGAGGTCATCCACAAATGGCGCTTCATCAATATCTGTGATAAAATCAATAATGCTGACTCTGTCACTGTCTTTATCAACTAAAGTATAAAGTATTTATGCATTTTCATTAAAAGTTTTCAGTGCTTCATAACACAGCTGATCATCTACAGATGGTGCTACTAA
>QKMX01369940.1:1831-12344 GCA_003401595.1 Venustaconcha ellipsiformis | reverse complement strand
ACAAATATAGTCCCCCTCTGGAAAGGCCACCTGTCTTATAGGGCTACTTTCTTAGTGCAGAAGGGGTGGCTGTATAAGAGGGATACCACTATAGTTGAATTTAGATGGCTATTTTTATCAAGAAAATCTTGATGATATTATTGTCTTTCTGTCAGATAAATGTGTTGGAGCCTCACCCATTTGCTCCTATCCTGGCAACAAGTGGTCTAGACCATGATGTCAAGATCTGGGCTCCAACAGCAGAGGATCCAACAGAGCTAAAAGGAATGAAAAAGGTTTCTTACATAAACCAAGCTATCTAGATTTAATGACATATTTTGTCTGATTTGGCTTTATATAATAAGACATATTTTCTTATCTTAGAAGCATATTTAATGTCCTTGACAGTAATTAATTAGAATGAACCTTTAGCTAAGTAAGTTTATTAGAGCTCTCTATTTAGATAGGGTGACCCTATAGTAACCACTTTATCCATCTATCTGTCTGTTCATCTTTCCATTCACAGTTCTATCAGAGCTCTGCATCCCTTACACATAATTAGATATCTTTGCCAAATAGATGTGCCTTTTAAAGTTGTTTTTTTTTTCATTTTAGATCTAATTTTAATGGAGTTATTGTCCTTTTAATCTTCCTCACAGCTGATCCTTGTAACCAGAATTGCTCCAGTTGGTACAATTTGGTGTGTACAGTGTCTTGTAGAACTAGATGTGTGTTTTATATGTTTTGTTTTGTCCACTCCATTTTTGATAGTTATGATCCCTGATAACTTAAAATCTTCAAATGGGATTTTACTTCTAACCAGCACAGCTCAAGAACCATTGAACAAAATATGATACCATTTGATATGAACATTATCTCATAGCCCTAGATATGCCATTGACAGGTTTAGTCTTGTCTATTCTGGATAGAGGTATGCCTCTTGACAGTCAACTTCCTATCTTAACATTGGATTTTGCTTGTAACTGACATAGTTCAAGAACCATTTAACACATTTTGACTTTTAAAGGTAATTTGGTATGAATTTTGCCTCATAGACTTAATGTGTCATTATGTAATTAGGTTTATCTACTCCATTTTGAACAGAGGTATGCCCCTTGTTGAGAATACTCTTCATGTGGAAACATGGAATGTTGATTGCAGTCAGCAAAACTTCCAACGTACAAAGAAGATACAATTTTAAAAACCTAACCATAGTATAGAAAAGTCTCTTTTCTCAGATGAAGAGTATTGTTAGGGCTTGACCTTAAATGTTGCCTGGCTGCTGGAGGCTAGCAAAGCTGAGATCAAAATTGGAACATGCGAAAACTTGTCCAGCTAGGCCAGTGACTTTCATTTGTTACCATTGTGCATAGTAAAAAGGAAGTGTTTGTTCAAAAAAGTTAACAATGCAATTAAAGTCAATTCCAAACTGTAATACCCTTGCACATTCATACTAAATAGCAAAATAAACAAATTTCATCATTTCCAGTATGACAGATGCTTGCACATCTATGCATTATATGATAAGCATCAAATTGAAAACATTAAACTATTTGAACGAGAGATTTCATTTAGAACTTGAAATTAGACCTTTTCAGTTTTCTGTATTAGGTAATAGATATATGCATTTTTTTTTAACCATCATTATTTGAACAAAGCAGTGCCCCAACCTGGATAAGTGAATGTCAGGTTTGGAGGTGAGCATGTTGCCAAATTGGACAGTATAACTATCTGATTCTATCTAACTATCTGAAATAAATATCATGTCATTGAACTGTTTTCATCCCCAGCAAAACTCCTATTATTGTCAAGTCTGGACAAAATTTTCTAATTGAAATTAGTTTTATTTGACAAGTCATTTTGTCGTAAGCCAGGTCATTGCCTAAGAAAATTATAGTGTTCAGTTGTCATTATAATTCTTCAGCTGTTTATGTAGTCATTTACATAACAGTAAATAGATATTGCAATGTAGTAATTGTGTAAAAAAATATTTTTTACTTGATCATTCAATACATACAGCAGCTTTTTTGATGGATTAAAATTGGCTTGATAGAAAAGAAAACCATTGCTCTTTAGATTCACTTAAATGTAACTTAAAATTCATGGCAATTGCACATTCTCATAACAACATTAGAAATGAAAATTTCATGGCAAGAAATGGATACAAGTGATCAAGATTCATCATTTTCTTGAATTGAATTGGAAATCATTGTTAGGTTATACTAGGTGATTCTGCATTGGATGGA
Organism: Venustaconcha ellipsiformis; assembly: GCA_003401595.1. Classification (NCBI taxonomy): domain Eukaryota; kingdom Metazoa; phylum Mollusca; class Bivalvia; order Unionida; family Unionidae; genus Venustaconcha; species Venustaconcha ellipsiformis. The sequence goes on along the minus strand of QKMX01369940.1, from coordinate 10,119 downwards.
AAGCTAGCTGCTTGATCTTACTGTATACTTCCACTTTGTCATTGGAAAGTATGTTATGCATTACACCAGACCACTACGTGGCCTAAGGCATTAGAGCATCCACCTTGGATGCAGGAGGTTGCTGGTTCAAACCCCAGCTGAGTCATAGCAGAGACATAAAAATGGTACTTGAGCTACCTCGCTTGGCACTCAGTATTAAGAGGCTAGTGTTAGGACTAGAGACCTGGTGTCAGGATAATGTGCCTAAGTTGGACATGATGCTACATGTCCACAGCATGGTGCTGTAGTGCTATGCATCACTATAAACTACCACTCTGTAGACATTTGTAGTGATATGACTAAAATTGTTAAAACTACATTAAAACTCCAAAATCACACACGTGGGTGGGAGTGGGGTCTAGTTTTCAGGTTTAAGGTCCTGGCTTGATATTGTTTCCATGGTAATTAGTTTTAGAGTTCTTTGAGATTAAGTGGTGAAATTTCATTATTTAAATAGCATTATTAGATGGCATTTTATTCCCACATTTGAGATCCTATCTTCAAAGTCAAGGTCGCATCTAAGTATTTAAAATTTTGCTGTCACAGTTTCCTTTCTGCTGTATAATTTCAGAGCTCTTTCAGATTTTGTAATAAAAACTTTATCTAATTAGGCATCACCATTTGGGGGTCTGATCTTCAAAGTCAGGCCAGCATTTTAGGTTTTTGTAGCATTTTCACTTTATAGCTTATGATCTGTTTAAGGTGAATGAATGAAATTTGGTATAATTGAATATTGTCACTAGAAGATGTGTTGCATTCCACTTTTTATATCCTACTTTGTAGGTCAAGGTTACAGTTATACATGTCATATCGGCTTTTTTTGTGCTTTCTATTTTAATAACAGTTTGAAAAGTTCAGGGATGAACCATGGCATTCTTGTTTCCATTTTATTTTTGTGTTTTATCTCAAATGATGTATCACAGTCAAGGTTTTACCTTCCATTTCAAGACAACTGGTCATTTTCTTTATCCCTTCTTTGCACTTTTATGGTTTTTGTCTTTCAGATAGAGACATGAAATTTGCTTACTTTTCAGGTGTCTTTAGTAACTCATCAATGTCGAAAAGAATCTTTGCCTACTTTTGCTGACCTCACCACAGTAAGAAAAAGATAAATTTGCTTATTTTTTTTCAGAAGGATGATGAGAATGGTTTAAGCAGATTACAAATTGTCATCTTTCAATGATAGAAATGTTGTACATGCACACCATCGTCCTTGTCTCTTTACAAGACCACAAAATTGACTGCCTCTGTTATTTGGATGGTATATGTATGTCATATTTTCTTATGTTCTACAGCTGGTGAAGCGCAACATGCGTGAAAGAGATGAGGAGAGGAGGGCAGAACCAGAGATGGTAGATGGACAGATGCTCTGGTTCATTATGAATCAGCTTCGCAGATCGAGGAGAAGGGTGAGTTTCACAATTAACTACCATGTAATAAAATCCTGTTCCTTTTGCTGCATTGCCACAAAAGACTAGATATAATAGTGATTGTATTGTCCATCATTCCATACATCGGATGATAACCTGTATTTCAGCTTCATTTTATTTCCCACCAAAAATATAATAGTCACAATCATTAAATTTAGATTTTAAAAACATACCCTCTATCCATAAGAGTTTTTCAAAGTGGGATTCGAAAAAGAAATCTTTCTATCCCCATGTTGTAGATTCAAAACAAGGTTGCCCAATATTAATCAATTAACCTTAAACAGGTGCTAATTTTACTGTTATAATATTTGTACAACACTTTAGTGAGTTAAGTATCTTCATTTTTGAAGGCTGAAAGTTTTAATGTAATAATACATAAAACAATGAATCTAATTTACTCTGGTGCAAAATATGAAGAGGATATTGTTAACAAGTTACCTTTAGACCTTTTACATATATACCAACGTATAAAATGAGTCCAACTGCAAACTGCACAGACCCAGATATGTGCAGTTTGTTAAAAGTAATTAGTAGAAAAAACAACATAGACCCTGATCTACAGCAGATCAGGATCTATGTTGTTTCCAGCAAATATATATGGTATTTAACTAAGGCCTAATGTATTTAATTGCACTGAGATCAGCTATACTCAGAAACAACATAGTGAATCTTATTTTAAACTCAAGAAATTTAAGAAATGGACAACTCTTTTAACAAGCCATTGCTTACTAAAACCTGTGTTTCATTTAAGTCATCTGTTCATCATGTTTTTATTTCTTCTACAGCGTGCACAGGAAGCGGGCCTTGAAGACGATGAACCCTCCAGCTCCAGTGAAGGTAGTGACTCTGATTCTGAGAATTCTGAAGGTGTCCCTGAAAGACTTCAGTGTGTCCCTTCCTAGTCATTTAGCAGTCCAAGTAATAAACTCATTCAGAGACATTTGGAGTTGCTGTCTGTATCACATGACAGGAATCTTGTGGACTTTAAAGTACTATTGATGCCACGTAAGAAGTTTTTGCTGCTGCAGCCAGTTGGAGGCTGATTTTTTTTTTTTCCTGGATTAAAAGAATGTGATAGTATTGTACAAAATTCAGTTGTTTCTCCACATAAACTCGGAATGTTTTGCATTTTGGTATTATTGTTTTCTTTTTCAAATGAAGACAAATTAATGTAAATAGCCCAAATTTTCCTGGAATAATGATTTTTTTGCCATGAAACCTTCATTCCAGTCCTTTTATGCAGTAATTTTTTTAGTTTTAATGTTTACTGCTATTTACTGATAAATTTCAAAATCATTAGTTGCAATGCTCCCCATCATTTTAACATGCCTTGTGATAATGAAATTCTTTATATAACTCTTTACCACTATGGACTCGATGACATAATAATGTGTAACAATATGATTGGACAGATGACAAGATGAAGCTTAGTGTTTTATCATTTTTTTCCTTTTGAAATACTAATTATTTAACCAGTTTTGATAGTTCCCATTGTATTGCAGTTCAGTATATTAAACTGTTCTCAGTATATCATAGTTCTGTACATAATGTGCTTCACTGTAACACAGTTCAGTAAATAAGATGGCAAGCAGTTGTGGACCCTTTTATAGTATTTTAACAGGGGAGAACTGTACAGAGACAATGTACTGGCTTTCATCAAGTAAAGTGAGAAGTATATTGATTGAGGAAGAAAGGTTGCTTAAGTAACACAGATGTAAGTGACCTGCTTAATGCTGTTAGTAATTTTATAATTTTAAGCATTAATTTAACTTAAATGGAACCTGCTGAAAGGGACAAATATGCATTTTATTGGGAGGAAATAATTTTGGTGAAATTTTACATGTTCCAACATAGTTTCAAGCAAATTTGTTAAATATGCAACTTTATGGAAAGAAAGGGAGTCCAACAGATAGTATTAGAATTTGGACATTATGCAAACACTTTCTACTTTAGTGTATATATGTTTTCTTGACTGCATCATGTTAGAGTGGAATCTGCATGTGTGTTTTTTAGACTATCAGATATGGGGTCATGGGCACACAGCAGTCTATGTGCCTAATGTTATCTATTTGAGTCATTCATTTTTGTTTCCATTTTGGCGGCGTATTTTATGAAAGCTAGAGAAAACATCTCTGTCAAAGTTTTTGCACTGTAAAAAATGTTGATCAATTAGGAATCTATTTGGTGTTATGTATTTCATACTGGTAATCTACAGTTGCCATCTTTTTCCTTGTATGTGTTTCATGTTGGTCATCTCTCTTTATTGCTTTCTGTAAGTTGTAATTTGTAGTGCTCTATGGAAATGGTTATATGCATACCATGAATGTACTCCAGAGAATCAGTGAGCCAAGTGGAAAGAGTTTAGGCTCACATCAGTCTCACTTCTTTGTATGGATACATTGACCAAGGCCATCTTAAACAAATTTATGTAGCTTAAACAATATGTTAAAAGCAGATTACTGAGAACATGCCTTGAAGTGCTTTTTATTTAACTGTGGCCTGTATTTGTTGAGATTATAACCTTTATGCACAAGCTTTTGTCACAACTTATAAATATAAACAAGACATGGGTATAACTATTCTGAATATTTTCTCATGCCTCATCATGACATTGATAGGTATATCGTGTTTTTCCTGTCCTTAAACTTGGTTAAGTTTTATATTGAGGACTTTTCAAGCACCGTGTTAAAGCAACAATATTCCATAAATACATTTCTAACCATTCAAATTGTTTCTGTTTCTGTAAGTATCAATGTCAAGTTGTTGCAGTTAGCTCCTTTCCTGAGAAACAGTCACTAAACTTCTTATGTATATTTATTAGTTAGAATAATACTCCCTGCTAAAAAAATTAGGTCACAATTAACTTTTCATGCTTCAGTGCTTATGTTAACTTCTTTTATTAAATTCTCTCTCAAAAACTGTTGCACAAGCAGAGGAGGTGAGACCATTCATATAAATTCTTGTTGAATGAAAACACATTGATTAAAAAGCCCAGAATGTTACAAGGTTAGATTTTCTCCTTCAGGAAGAGCTTCCTAAAAGGTTCATGGACAAGCCCCATCATAAAGTGTGAATGGGTAGGGCTGTTTCAGAATTCAAGAGGACAAAGGTTGGGGCTGGAAGGGCCATTTTTAAAGATCACATTATGCATCAATTTTTAATTCCATAGTCAACTAAATGCACTTAAAGATTTGGTCACCGACTGTGAATCAGCCTTTATTAAGGTTTCTAGAAATTTAACAACCAGTTGAAAAAAGTAATAATTTTGACCTGCATATGTGAATAAATATAAGCAAAATTATTGTCAAACATGAATTATTCGAAATTGAGACAATTCTCCTCCCCCAGCAAAAGATATTTAAGTGAGTTAACATTAAATATGTATAAGAATGTAGATAAATGTTTTGCAATATAAAATTATTGGAGCATATGCAGAGATTACAGTACATAATAATAATACTAATAATAATAACGAGGACCTAATATAGCACCTAATCTTTAGAGGCTCTAAGCACTTTACAACATTTGACAACGCTTAAAAAAAGAATATAACATGGATTTGTTGTAGCGCATGTATGAAGTCGTCTGTACATTTTTGTTGACTTTGCTTATTTTCAGAAAATCTATATCAAGTTCCATATTTGACAAGAAAAATATGTATCAATTTCCAGACTTTGTGCAAACAATTTAATCATGAGTTTTCTTGCTTGTGGGGCTGGGGGGGGATTACAATCTTTGAGCTTTATATTGGCCACCTGTCACCATCCAAAAATGATTAATATGCTAGAAATGATAGATAACTGTAACCTACTTTTAGATAAATGTATGGATTTTGAGAAAGTGCAAAGGATAAATATGTTATTAGCCGGATTCATTATCAACACCTTAATAATTGAACAGAAAATTAATTTGGAATTCTTTAATAATTGAGTTATCTCTTTTACCCATAATAGCCATTTAGGCTTAATTTGTCAGCCACGTTATGCACAGATAAGCACCAAGTCCTGTGTAATTATGGTCTGTCTACCTTACATGTTGGAATTAGATATTGCATGTCACAGGAAAAACCTTTGTTTATAAAACCAGTATTTTCTTAAACTGGTAAAGAATTTTATGTATATATTTTTTCATTACCTATGTCATTTTGACAAGTACTGTAGGATTGTCAGAAGGAGATATGGTTTACATCAAAGAGAGTGTGGTAATATTTGCATATTATGTTTATTCATTCAAATCAACAGTCATTAAAAATTGAAAAATGTCTGCACTGATGCATGTAATTGAATTGTGTAAAAATTTATTCTTGTTGTAAACAGTTCACTGTCAATAGCTGTTAATCACGTATCAATTGGTAAATATATTTAAAATGTTGGAGTTTTTATAGTATTTAATTTTAAACTGGTATCTTCCAGTTCTATGTTCCCAGTGTTTTGAAAACAGAACATGAACAGTTACAATGGATTCCCTATTAATTTTCTGATGCAACGATACAAAATTTGTCAGTTAACTTTGTGGATGCCATATTTTCATCCTTTCATTTATTTGAAGACACATTATATATCAGTATCTATATGTTGAACCCTGCCTTAGCAGACTTTTCCATGGATATGACACCTGTTTATGAAGGACATCATTTTGGAACCATGCTTTGCTTTGAATGTGTTTATTACAGTTTGCCATATGAGACAGCAATATGGGATACACTTATCTCAGTGAATGTACTCATTGACATTGTAGATTACATCTTTCTGCTATGATATCATCAGAATCTGCACTGTTTATTGCAGTTAATAAAGACCAAAACACATTTTGCCAGCTTGTAACGCTAATCCTTGTTTAAATTTTTTTACAAGTAAACTTAAAATTTTTATGCTTTTCCTACGTCAGTATTCTGCATTTCCAAAACTATGCCCATGGTACAACATCCAATTCCTAGTGAAATATGAGAAAATATAATCCATCATGTGCATTGATGTGGGATAGAGAAATCTAACCCTTTACATGAGTACTTCTTGACAGTAACTTCGTAAAGCCTCATTCCTGCCAGACATTGCTTACCCTTGGCTGAGAATTCCTTATCCCAAAGCAGTGCATAATCTGGATTGTGTTATTCTCAGTATAACTTCATATTTAACTTTATTCAAAAGGACACCTACCAACCAAGGACTAAATTTGGTTTTCCTATAAGTATCCTTTGTAACCAGATTTCACTATTGAAGAAATATTTAATATGACTGTTATAATAGAAAACATTCAACAAGTGACATATTTGTCAGAATTGTATTAAAATCAATCAAGCAATAACCTGTATATAGCAGCTTCATGTTTACAGTGACTACCATTTTCTGTTCCATTATAGTTGTATACACATGCCACAAGGCAGAGCAGTGTTTATTATGTTGTTGAGTTTCCATGTCTGTCATCAGTTCTGTTTGAAGTTTAATTTCCATTCAGTAACTTTAGTTGTTCACCATCTACTGTTTCCATATGTTCTTAATGGCTTGTGTTTGGGTAAGAAAGAGCCCTATTAAAATCAGGCTCAAATATCAAGGTCAATGTTACTGAGAGAAAAGTGTTAATTTCAAGTCGAAGCCAGGAGCCACTCTAATAGAAGCAAATGGTGTGTGCACAATGACTTTAGTTCTCCATCATCTATGGTGACCAAATTTTGTGAATGGCTTGCACTTGGTGTAGTTAAGAACTCTATTGATTTTGGAGTGAAAAGGTCAGTGGTCTGTGTCACTGAAAGAAATAATTTGAAAAAAATGATTTCCACAAAAAAAATTAGTTATATATATATAGGTGTAATTCTTTATTGCATTATTTTTCTAATTCTCAGAATTCTGCAGGAATGCCACAGTGTGCTTGGCTTGCCTACTTCATACAGTTAAAGTGCATGTTCATCACATTTTTTTTGTACCTAGTTTGAAAATTTTAATGCACATATATTTAATAGGTTTCAAAACTCTAAGCATTGCAAATTTTTTTTGTGTAATTTGTCATCTAATATTCATATCTGATTAATGAAGAACCATAAGTTGTTGGGATTTATGGTCTGACCCCATTGCATTTGTAATCACAGTAATATTTTTAAATCAAAACTCAAAATACGTTTCTATTTTTTTTTCAACTAAAATAATACATAAGCACATTTTCCATTAGTTCTTCATTATTTGTTTTTAAGAAATGGTCATCAATTTATACTGTAGTGATAACTAGTTTTTACACATGACATTTGTACATTCAGGATTGCATTTTTTGAAGGAAATGAAAGGTATTATGACTTCATATCAATGAAAGAAGTTATTCATGTATAAGGGATAATAACTTCTAGATATTTGATCTTTGAGTTAGAAATAATTAATAGTTTAAAATGATTGGGTTTTTTTGTAAATTAGGTTGTTTGGAATTAAATATTGATATGATTATTGTCATGCATTTTAGGATGATAAGTTAACTGTACCTTATATTAATATATCATCAGAGAGCTTTTGTGTTTCAAAATAAAAATCAAACTACTGTCTTTTATCATCATTTTTCTTTTTTGTTCTGCAATTTTATGTGCTATGGCCTGGCATGTGGAAGTGGTATATAGTGCAAACCTTGTCTTTCATTCATCTGCTTTACTTTTGCATAATTTGTATATACTACATAAACATTGGATCCATCTGCAAACAATATAAACCCTGATACATTGTTGCATAATGCACCAGCAAATCAGTGTCCATGATGTTTATGACCTGACAAAATGCATTGTCACCCGCTGACTACGTTGGGAGGAGAAGCCCGCGTTTACAATGTAGGCAAACGGGTGCACTG
>QKMX01369934.1:6365-18865 GCA_003401595.1 Venustaconcha ellipsiformis | reverse complement strand
TGATGTCTAGCACTGGGGCATCAAGCCGCAGACATGTAGGATGATGTCCCACCTAGTCACACCATCCTGACACTGGACCAACCAGTCCTAGCACTAACCTTCTAATGTTGAGCACCAAGCAAGGCTGCTGCTAGTACCATCTAGAAACAGAAAATTTAACAGAGAGAAACAGCATAAAAGAACACTTTCCAATTACAAGCTTTAAGAAAACACATGGCAAAGAAACTCTCAAAATTTAGATTAGATTTTTTGTTAACTCAAAATGCCTTACAAATTTGATAATACTGCATGAAAATTTAATCAGAATAAAGCTAAATCAGCCAATTATTACCTATGAATTACAATTTAATAACTTGACATGCTGAGAAGGCCTTGGGAAATTTAATAAAAATCTTTTCAAGGAAATAGAATATGATATAAACTTAAAGAGGCAAATAGTGTAAACAAAAATAATACCAACAAGTGATTCAGAATGTTGATTAAATGCTACGTATAAATATGAGTCAGAAATAAATTTAACAAGAACAAGAACAATTTTTAATGGGAGATAGAATGGTAGAGACAAAGTATTAATCTTTGCTTACTAAAAGGAGACATATACCAAAGAGATGTTTTGGTCTGAGGGGGGGGGCATTTTTTTTCTGAAATTTTTTTCTTCTTCATAATATTACCTGTTAAAATCAAGCTGTACAACCAAATGTGTAAGAATATGTTTGGAAATATTAACCTCAGAATCACAAAAAATATATATAGCAAGGACAGATGCACAGGTGAATAACCAGAATATTATAAGAGTTTATTTTTAGAAGAAAAAAAATCATATTACTGGTCAGGTAGTTCTTACAGATTTTGAAATGAATTTGATACAGCATCTTGGATTTCTAGAGAAAGTTACATAAGTATTTTAATTCTGAGAAAAATGAATTAAGATCTTTGTACATCTACTAACTAGTGAAACATTTATAAGCAACAAATTTGATTGCAGTGAATTTTGTATATTCAATAGTTTAAAACATTTAATATTGAAATGGGAAATAAATTACTTATCTAGACCTTTAATATTACTGAAAAATTTATTTAATTGATGAGATTTATCATGCTGCCCTTGGGGAATATGGCAGACTACTAGTACTGTGTTATATATTATAACTGTCAAATGAGGCAATATAAGTTAGATTGGTTTACAATACTTATTTACAAAAATTAAAAATATGCTTTTTAAAGTTTATTTCATCAACAAAAAATGGCAACAGGCAATAAAATCAGACTGGATGTTTAAAAAAGGTGTTTGTTAAGATAGATATTTGCAGAGAATTACTGATTTTTTTGAGTGAAAGATAAAATGCTTGTGCATCTGGTGCAGATTATGGAAGAAAAATTTTGGTGCTTAACTATTTTATTTTAGTGAAATACGCAGATGCACTGCTTATCTGGAGCAATGTCATGGTTTTACCCAAAGATGGAAATCCCTCAACCATTGTGAAATGGTAGGTCATGCCTGGAATATATTTATGCAATGACATTTATTATTTACATTTAAATTGGCTCAAAGAACAAGTAATCTTTTGGGGTTAGTGAACTTCACTGAAAAAGATGCTTCCCAGCCAGACACTAAGTTTGCAGTTCACAGGGACAGATGGGAGTAGTGAGAGTTGTTGTTGTAGGATTTAACACCATTTTGAGCACAAGAGAGGCTATACATGGTGGCCAGAATTAGAGGTGGTAGAAGAACCCAGGAAAACCCAGGAAAGAACCACCAGCCACAAGAAACTTCTGACAAGCTTTCTCACATACCCACACTGGCCCAACCGGAGACTCGAACCTATGGAAGTAATGAGAGAGGTTTGGGTTCCCATTTTGTGGGTTTACATGTGTCTCCTTGGTAGATTCTGCCTTTGTATATATTACTATATTATTGGCTGGTGTCCTAGATTATTAAAAATGAGCATGGGTATAAAAATACTTACACCATTCTTAAAATTAATATGCTAATACCTAAAATGAGCCAGAAATGGAAAAAGAAATGTTATATAATATTAACAAAGAGATTTGGAAACAATATAAAAATGTATTTTTAAACATAAGACTTGAAATTACAATGGTTTCAGTTTATGCTTCACAGAAAAGTTCTGGTAAAAGGCTTTTTAAACCAGATAAGTCTAATTCAAAATAAAGTACTGTATATACTCACTTATAAGTCAAAGCAAAATGCAAACAACAAAGATCTTAATCTGCTGTAAAAAAATGCACCTGCAGTTCAGGGTCTGTGTTGTTTGTTCTTTAGATTAGTCTTAACAAACTGCACAGATCAGATCTGCAGGCACATTGTTATGGCAAATCTGGGTCTGTGCAGCTTGCATCTGAACTCATCTTATAAGCACATACATAATGTACCAAGTTTCTGCAAAGAAGAAACCATCAACATTTATTTTGGGACTGTAATCACATTAATGGGTTCTAGTGAAATCTTTCAGAATATACATGTATAAACACAAACAGCTGGATGAAAAACCAATTTTTCAACTAAAAACTTATTCTTGGTAACACGAAGCCTCAGCAGCATTACTAGTAAACTGTGTAAATTTAATCACACACACACATACACATTATTGTCATACGCACACACATACACACACACCAGATCCATAAATGACTGTATTTGCCAGGCATAAGTTATAGATTAACCCAAATGGATGCCAGCAAACATTATATGTCTAACAGTAGATATACCATGCCCATAATTATTCCATGTAATTGTTTGATCACTGTTTTCCCAGTTAATTAAACACTTCAAAGCACAAAACAGGGGTGAATACTATTTCCTGGAGTTACAAAACCCAATAATTAAACAACTGCCTCAGGGTCTAAACTATAGATATTAGATCAGTCCCTCACACCACATACTTTTTAACTACATGAACATATATGTGTGTTAACAAATATTAGACCTTTAGAATCAAACTGTGCAGGTGAGGCAGTATTTAAAAAGAATAAGGTCTAGCAACCATTGCCAACTTTTGTCATCATCTTCCATTGCTTGCTGGAGGACTAAATCAGATAAAATTTTACCATCAGACTTGACCAAAAATGCTCATCAATTAAGTGTTAAGAATCTGTGAGATATTCTGAGGTGAGTCTGTCTGCTGTTAATTGCTAATTGATTTTTAAAAGCAGAAGGGACTAGAGTGGAAAAAAAACTGTTATTGGGTGAAACTTTAAAAGTTTCTGACACCCCACCACAAAAAAAAACAACAAAAAAAAAGAGTTTGAGAGATAACATGCAAAGCATAAAAGCAAAACACTAAAGTCAAAGCAACAACAAATCTAGAACCAACAAGAATACCCTAAACAGTACATTATATGGTGCCACTGTTTAATAGTACTCTATGTAGAAAACTCTCCTTTCAGTCTGAGCGACCATAACATTTGCTGTCTTGACCTCAAAATCAACAGGTTTCTTCCTTGCCCTAAGTGCAATCCATCCATAAAGTCCTGACCAAGGATGTGATATAGAACTAATGTTTACTGTGTATATTTCTTCTTTCCATCAATGACCAAGACCTTTGGTTGCCAGAAGCAAGTCTTCTTCCTTACTCCATGTACACACAATCCACAAAGTTTGATCATGTTATGTCACATAGAAATAATGTTATTGTTCTGAAACTACTGTTCCATTCTTTCAGTCAATGACTTTAACTTTAGACCTTGTGACTGAAGAATGGGGGGGGGGGGTCCATCCATACACAAAGTTCAAGCCATCCACTAAAGATATTGTGTGGAAACCATTATTTTTCCAGTCACATTAACCATGACCTTTTGAACCTGAAATTTATAGGGTTTTTCTTTACCCCATGTGCAAACTACACAATCTTTTATTAAATATACAATACTCCCACAACTTAATTATGCACACCTATCAGCATGCAATGCATAATTTATTTTATTATACACCATAAATAATACTTCTTGCTTGAGTGTATAATTTTTTTCCTACCCACATTGGTTCAGAGAGATATAGATTCATAATTATTGTGAACTGGGTAAAATTTGGTTGAAAACAGATTGCAAATTTCTAGTTAGGGCTTTAAGGGGCATTCATCAAATTAATCTACCCATACAGCTTAGGAGATAATATAGGTCTACCAATGTAAGTAGCAACAATATTTACGTCCCTTTTTTTACACACAGGGGTAACTTTTCTGTGTTTACATGATTTAGGAAAATATATTTGGAGAGAACTATTATAAATTTCTGATAAATGTTGCAACATTGCTAGAGCACCTTCCTTTCACAGATGAGGTCTGATCTCATCAAGACTTTCACCCTTTGCTAATGTCCAGATTGTAAACAGCAGATATATCATTTCTGCTAATATAAATACTGTTAAGTTAATGTCAGAGAGAGGTGTCAAGTGCAGAGCAGTGGAATTGTTGTCTACAAATGATCGTTCAGCAAAGTAAAATAAATTCACTTTATCAAGGCTTGAGTGAAGATGTTCATTATTGTGATGGATATGCCAAGTTTCTTTCTGTTTCAGAACTGTTCTGGATATGTTCCACCAAAGTGCCATCTGAATGGCACTGTCCAATTTATTAAAATACTCAACTTTTGCACTTTGTACATTTCTTAACACTCAGTTTCTAATATCTCTACACTTCAGTTAATGTGGAATTTTGTTCTTTTAACTAAAAAGTATATTGCATTGAATTTTATAGTTGAATTAGTTTGTTAAGGCCAAACAAATATGTTTCATATTGCACAGGTTTCAAAATTAGGATGGGTAGGTATTTTTTAAAATATAAATCAATTCAATTTCTGGAAATATTTTGAGGGGATTTTTTTTACCTCCTGGAGAAAAAAGTGCTAGGGTTGTCAAAAAAAAAAATATTGTCAGCTAAGCAGAAACATGAATATTTTCTTCCTGATATTATTGTGCATCCATAGAAGTTCTATAGGACAATCCATTATTTTATTGGAAATAGCAGAACAGTTTCTAAAAAATAGATAGAAATCTTACAGACCTGTTCAACAATGTAAAAATTGTAAAATCTCAATCAGCTCTATATAACAGGTCTCCTTACAAAATTAGTGGCCGTATTAACCAATCTTTTGTGTTAAAAGATACTGTATACTGCCAAACATTTGAAAACAATATACAGGGCTGTGGTCACTAATAATTACCCCTTGTCATAACAACACAGCGTATAACTCATAACAACTGTCAGTATTTCTTTTGGGATTGACCAAAAAGTTGTGAATTAAAAAGTCTGATAATTTTCAACTTCTGAATCAATCTTTGTTTCTTAAATAGCCAAGGATTTGAAATCTGAAGCCAGTTGACTCCTTCCACCTCTAAATACATGAGTTGAAATAATTACACCTTATCCAGTAATAATTCTGGACATTAAACTTGTATTATTTTCTTACCAATAACATATCAGAATAAAATCTAATGCAACTGATAAGGGTCATAATTGTGACCATGACAGCTGTAATGAATTCTCAACCATCTTACCCTACCATTCTATAAATCTATGTGCAGCTAAAAAAAAATCAAGACATTGATTAACATTTCTATTCCATGCAGATTTATTTAGTAAACCTAATTCTATTTCAAACAAATAAATCCATGAAGATACTTAAACAAGAAAAACAAATGAACATATTAAATTCACTTGCTTTCATTTTATCTTTAACAATATAACTATATCCTCAGGTTTACTGTCTTCCTCCATTACTCTCATCAGTTTTACAAGAGTTCACCTTTTAAATATCCAAAGCCCTTAGTTTTAATACAATTATCTGACAAGAATCCTCTCTCATGTCTACAGTGTTGCAGGGGAAACCTGCAATACCTTAGATGAAAGAGTAAATTTTGGAATCGGCTGACATATGAAAAACACAATTGATACATGTACTCATGCAAAGAATGAATGCCTCTGCATTATGCAGAAAAACAACTGGTTTTATATGATTCACAAGGAGTTTTATTACTCCAAGAAATAAATCAATTAAAGTTTAGTAAAGGATACCAAAGAATCCCAAGATTTTGGTATAACAATGTGGCATACAATAAAATGCAGATGTTCCAAATAACATCAATGGAATCAAAGTATGATGGATTAAATCCTGTTGAATGATGTTTATTGCAGCATGGTATAATTATTTTATTAATGAAAGTGACAATAAAATACAGTCAATTAACAGGTTTCTTAATCTCCTTTTCTACTCTGATCTGGCCTATGTGAGCTCACCTAATCACTTTACAATCACGTAAATTCTTTGATAAGACAGACACTTGAGGACTGATACTCACTTTGCAGAATCTCAGCAAAACAAAAATTTGCAGAAAAGCTTGCATATTGAGGATTCTGCTGTTTTAATTTATATACAAACTTTTTAGGTGGATTTTTGCATCCTGGAAAACCTTGTTGGAGAACATATTTATTGGCATATATTTTGAATATTTTTTTAAAAGCTGCTGAAAATACTTTCTGAAATTTTGAATGAGACCAAAAGTTTCTAAAGTCTCATACAGCAGAGTAACTAGCAAGATAATCTGTTCTGATGTTCTGTTTGAACATCATTTTTGTCACCTAAAGATTTTGAACATGTGGGCATAATTATTCCTAATCTAAGACAGCAGTGTATTTCAGAATGCAGCAATTTTATTACATATCTATAAATGTTTTAATATTTTGATGAATTTTCATAAAATGAACAGTAAGAATCCTACATGATACCAAGCTAGACAGAACACCATCAAGTGAAAGTGTTTTTTTAAATTTCTTGGAAATAGTACCATCAAATATTAAAGATTTGTGACCAAGGATATTAAATAAAAGTTTTTCTCCAACCATACAACTTTGGAATATTTCAATCAATGCAGCATTTTTTGCTGAAATTAGAGTGTTTCTTAATAAACTTGTTTGGCAGAAATTTATACATCCTTCATCACTTATCCTGTTATTCAATGGACAAAGTGGTCATTGACAAACATTTGTATTAGGAATAATTGAGAAATGTTTCATTGATTCTTTTACTGCTTTAAGATATAAATATACTCAAAAATTAGTGTTAACTGCATATATTTCTGGTATTCTTCTTATGATAACAATTGGTCAATATATTCTAAAATATTAATGAGTGATTCCTCTTTTTTACCACCTTCTTACAAAAATATGCCATTGATTCAGACCTTTAGTATGGAAAAATAACTGAATGAAGATATAAAATAACACTGATACATACTAAAATATTATACCTTAATATTTATAAATAATTTTTCAAGCATGATAAAAAAAAATAATTCCAAAAATTCCGATGAATCAATCTGCATGAAGGGATTTGGTAATGTAGGTATGCCAAAAATAATGGCATACAAGCTTATTTTAAACTTTTGAGAGTATTCTGATGTAAGTTTTATTAATAAAAAAGAAAAACGTTTAGCTGATTTATGTCTGCAGATCAAGTTTTGTTGGTGTAACATACCATACAATACACTGCTACATTTGTGACAACACTTCAATAACTGCTATAGAAGGCTGAGGGGTTCTCAGGAGTGGGTTTTAGAACCAATGTAAAAAAGAAAATGCCAATCTTCATCAAGTCTTACATATTATATTAAGAATCTGTTGTGAACACTGCAAAAAAATCCAAACGCCCAATGTGGCAAGATGAGGTCATCAGTTCTACCAAGAAGAGTTGTGTCCCTTTTATCTTTTCAATCTTTGATATCTTGACAACTTTGTAATTTGGCTCCTAAAACTGAAAATAAATGTTATTGCAATTAAAATGGAGTACTTACTATAACAAAGAAGTTCGGATAATATAAAATGGTTTTGAGAACTATCAACGTGTCATATCTCCCCATGTAGGCATTCTCGCCAAACTGTTGATTGATTGGACAATGTCAAATACCGTAGCCAACATATGCAAAACAGAAGTACCTGTAGCATTCAATACCCCGTCCGGTGGTTTTTCTCCAGACTGTGCATTCTGAAACCTTTTCTCCTCAAGTTCCTCCAAAAAGGTGTAAGCACCCTGCATACTGTCCCATGACCCAGTTATAGTAAAAGTCTGCTTTGTTCGGTTGATGCTCACCCCAGTTTCGACGCTCAGCACGAAGAGCTCATACTCCAGACGATCGAGGGAGAATTTCTCCACAAAGTCTGTCGCAAGAAAGGCCGTAGTAGAACTAAATATACGAACCATCGTTTTATCTTAAATAGGACACAGCTATCGATATATTTTCGATAAAATATGTCCTAAAAAGAGTAATTGTTTAACAAAAGTTCCCTCCTGCCATGGACCCGACCGGAAATGCTGCTAGATGTCTAGAAGAGCATTTAAGGGAGACAACTAAAGCGAAGTAGTGGTATTTTCTACCGTATGCATTTCTTATTTGTAGCAAGGTGAAAAATTTATTTTAAGATGTTGCTGATGTAAATAATTTAATTTTATTGTTCTACATTTTTAATTGGATCTTTGATGTCTCAATTTATATCTTGAACAATTATAAAGACTGTGTCAAATTAAAAAATAACATTTGCATGACAACTAATTGTTCACCGTACTACGGTTCTCAAGTTTAAGTCTATATTTTAACCCCATCTTATTACAGTAAGTTATATTTTATAGCAGATCTTGAATTTGACAGAGTAAGCTCTAGTTAACATATAATTCATTAAAAACGCACTGTCTTTTACCAGTGTCGCAACCTTTATAGGTAATTCACAGCTATACCGTAGTTTACAGCAAATGTAACGCTTATAATCTAGTGTCTCAACGTTTCTGCCAGATTGCCAAGATAAACCAAACAAGACAAAGTAAAGAGGCTGGTTGTAGAAAAAGGAAGACGGGTTGAAATAAGGTAGAAAATACTAGAAATAAAGCAATGATTCCGTTACGATTCTAGCTTAAAAACGTCGCAAATAATGCGAAACGTCGCAAATGATGCGTATTTCGTGTTGTAAGTTTTAGGACCGGATAAGGTGAAGTGTTGGAACGGGTTTCCAAATTTCTAAAGGACCACGACTTTCCTCGAAAGGGCACCAAAGATAAAATCCAAGTGTCTATTTACTTAAAGTGTGCATAATATCCATCAAACGTACGCAGGAATAAAAAGATGGTCAAATTTCAAGTGAAAAGTGACCACGTCTATGTGTCCTTTTTTGGGGTGGAGTGGGGAGCGGGCCCTACCCATGCACAACCCATCCAGCCCCGAGTTTGGTAGCAAGCCAATCCATACCGTCCTCCTTTTCTTCAAAATTTGAAGATAAAACATTAAAACCATGGCATGAGCGAATCTTTACGAGGCAAATTCATAATCGTGGTTGAGATGTTTACAATGCATTCTGGCGGTGGGCGAGGTGGGATGGTGGTGTGAGTAACGAGTTAGGTAAGTTATAAAACATGCTGTATATATAAATTAGTCTAATGTATGGCATAATATGTTATGAAATGACGCATCTTTTATATGGTGAAATAAATTTAATAATTTCTATCTATTTGTCTGTCAGTCTGTATTTCTCGTATTGTATCAACTTCATCTGTCAGATTATAAACTATTGACATCCTTTTAATTTATTGTCTATCCCACAAGAAATTAAATCACTGCAAATCACAATATTTTAATTATTTTAGCATCAATCAATTCTAGCGAGTCGGTACTAACGAGAGGTATAGGTCGCTAATTCTTCTCCTGTACATGTTTCAGTGAAGGATGTCAATAAAATAGGTTAAATATCGTACAATAACAAATCTTGTAACACTTAGCAACAAATCATATAAAACTTAATTACTAATCTTATAAAAGATTTGCAGAGTAACAATATGAATCCCCACATAGCACAGCCCATTGACCTTTGAACTTCGTCTTGCGCTTGACATTATTTTGAAAAATAATCTTTTTTTGGTCTACTTAAAAATTTAATTTAAAGTCAGATTTTGAATGAATGCGCATTGAAGCAACCTTTCCAGTTGATCTGGAATGGATGGGTTTTGATTTCTCTTGATCCAACTCAAGTCTGCTTTTCTGCTTGTGATGGACCTTATTTATTTGCTGAGTCCATTCCGTACGATGCACATGTGATTTAGGCAGTAGAATATCATTTAATTAACATAAAATCTGTTCCGTTATTGATTGTTTGGAATCATGATGTGCAAAGCATATTAAATTCTTGTAAATAAAATTAGCAAAAGACAAAAAGGAATATCACATTCATTTCGTTTTAAGTGCAGTAAGAAAAATATGATTTCTGTTGAAAATGTGGTCGAAAAAATTACAGCAGTTTCGAGGTGTTTCTCAAGTTTTGGAAACCATGATATGAGCCATGTAATTCAGATTTGCAGGACTAACTAAGAAAGTACATTTTGAGAAAATTCAAAATGCAAAAATGTACGAATATTCTATTATCTGTCTGATTACCTGCTAAAGAAGAAATATACGTATGCCATGTTACTTGCATGCTCTCTGTTGGAGGGACCCCAACTAAGTTTAAGACCTGTATGGCATCTATCGCTATGTATAAAACATTGTATCAAATAACTTAAACAGGAAATTTTCAAGTATTTGCTCTGTAACAGCTAGGGGAAATAAGACTTCTTCGTCGCCTTGGTTTATTGGCTTTGAGGTTCTTAGTTTTCTACCGAAACCTTTAATTCATTTCTTAAAATCGAATTTAGTATTTTTATTGACCTGTAAATGGTACGTATCTGACAGATATGCTATAGCCTTTGGCTTCAATATGCTTTACTTTACTGCTGTTAAAGACCATAGAGAGCACTGGTTATAGTCTGAATCATTTTATTTGCGAAAAGTTATGAACATTTCTCCTAAACAACTGTTTCAGTGATCAGAAGCGTCTCTCACGCTTGTTGTGGACATTGCGAATATCACGTTCATTCATTTGCTTGTTTGAAAGTTTCATTTGTGACTCANNNAACTCGTCCATATCATTAACTTATCATCTCTACTTTCAAATGGGCGAAAAAGCTTGTTTAGTTCATCCAAAACCAAATTTAATAAGCC
Organism: Venustaconcha ellipsiformis; assembly: GCA_003401595.1. NCBI lineage: Eukaryota > Metazoa > Mollusca > Bivalvia > Unionida > Unionidae > Venustaconcha > Venustaconcha ellipsiformis. Next base: position 7,833 of record QKMX01369934.1, on the reverse strand, counting down.
AAAAGCTTGTGTAGTTCATCCAAAACCAAATTTAATCAACCAAAAACTAAAACATATACTACAGGAGCGCATTTATTTACAAAATAGTTCTTAATACACGATGCTATTTTTAGACAGATGTGTCGTGCAATGTGCAGTATGGAAAATGCAATATTCTAACAATGTAAATTATTCGTTATATCTTTAATTTGCTAACAGACGACACAAAACTACAGCGTTGATGATAACTGGCTTGCATTTGGATTGTTTGTCACACAATTTCCCAGCTCTCGCAACCTACATGTCAGAAATACAGTAGTAACGTGATATCAACGTGAAACCCCTTTCCACTTCTGTTGTACACAATTTCGGAAATATATTAAGTGGAAGTCATGCAGTGTTTGGAAGAAAACGAAAGGCCACACAATTCTCAACATTATTTCACTCAAAGAACAACGACCAAATACCTGTCTCTGTCGCGGCAACCTGGAGAAAGCCAGCTTCGTAAAGCAGGGAGTTTACCTGATGATACATATATTAAGCCTATATAAGGTAAATTATATTGATATGTATATGCTCACCGTACTTTGTCTGCCGTGACAGGTAACAGGTGATTCTTGCGGGAATTTGTTTACCAAATAAGGATTGCTATACCACATTTGGATATTCTATTCAAAACACGCCATTTTTACTACGATCTTTTTGTTTCCAAATAAAGATGTACTTTTTTGCTTACGAACAAATAAGGCTAAAAACGGAAGAAAATAGATGAACTAATATGGCAGACAATTAAAACGAAAATGTCGGATGAAGAAGGTAAACAAAATTGAATAATGAAATGCAGCAATTTTGGCAATAAATAAAAGGCCAATTTAGTTTATTTTAGTATATCTATACAACATCTTCAAACGTTTTGACAATATGCTGAAAAAAGCGCTGGGTATAAATCATATCCGGTTGCAACATTGATACATATAGAATCGTTTTAGTAGCCCGTCCACGAAGTAGAGCATTAATATTTTAATACATTTCAACGTGGTAATTATGTCATATCCCTCCTCTCCAATAATACATTGACACGTGACTACTGGATCTTTCAGGTCATGGACACGTTGTTTGGTAGTCATGTGACTAGCAATACGAATAATGAGTACCATGTCACTTTCATAAATGCTATAGTTTATTCTGTCGTCTTCCTTTTTATTGATTTCAAGGAGGTATGGCTTTTTGTGAGGTCGTTTCAGTTTGATATGCATGCCACCGGTACGGTGACGGAGAATATAAAATTTTAGACTGACAGTTGGCTCTGACCCCACACCTCAACGTAAACGTCAAAAATATCTTAAAAGGGGTGGGAAGGGTCAGAGGAAACCCAGACAAGACGGATTGATGATTAGCATTCTTTCTCTTCAGCAGGTATATTACAAATATTTTAAACTGATGAATATTTATAGTGCACCCCCACCTACGTAGAAAACCTGGAATCAAC
>QKMX01369919.1:65080-79899 GCA_003401595.1 Venustaconcha ellipsiformis | reverse complement strand
AAATTTTCCTACGATCATTACTGGGTTGTCTAGAAAGGCTTTCATGTAATGCTCATCAAAGCAAGAGTGATGGAAGTATTAGTATCTTGTTCTTATGTCTCTGTCAGCAGTTTTCCACCAACAATGCTTAGCCTGCCAGACATACTGGATGCCAGGTAACCAATGCTGTATACTCTGCTGGAATGAAAGGCTAGAAGCCCATCTTTGTGGCTCAGAGTGGCCTGTAAAATAGATTGGTTATACCAGTCCCTGTATAGATCAGCATTTCCTCTCATAAAGACCAATTTCCTATGGCCTGGTATGCATCGCCCATCAAAGGTTGGACTGATAGGTCACCAACTAGGATGAAATAGTGATGGCCAGTAAGGAAAAAAAGCTACATCACTTTCATAGACCATGCTTGGGCATGCAGGCGGACTTATGCAGGGGGACTTATGCCTACTGAAGTGGGGAGATGGGAGGAACTTCTCTGAAAATAGTGCAATAACCTATTTAGAATGGTGAAGCATGGACACAACTGGTATCACCAAACTGACTGCCTCTAGCTGAATGGATATAAGAAGATTATTACTGGATTCAAGCGGTTGCAGAGCTTTCTTTCTTAACAATAATATCATATAGGAATGTAATAGATGGAAAAATGTTTAAAGTAAACACATACTTATAAATTTGATACATATTTACTTAATAAACACTGAATGCAAATATTATGAGAGGCTAGTTAACCCAAAATTTAAGACCTAGATATACTGCTCATTTATTTTTAGCATGTATGGGTAATTTTTTGAAACTATGCTGTAATGGGCAGACAAGAGTTGATTACATTTTCTACAAGAAAAGGACAAAAATATACTTCTATTTGCTTAACATCAAAATATAATTGAAATTGGTAAATGAAAGCTTGATATGTCCCTAATTGTGTCACTAAAAATAATGGTCAGCAGGTGGAAATTTTGAAATCATCATAAAATTTGCAAATTTGAATAAGAAATCATGTTTGTAATATTTCCATGAATACAAGTATTTTCTTAATAAATACCACAATATATGATGAAATAATTACTACTGGTGGCAACACTTTATCAACTAAATGCTAATTAAAGAAGTTATGTTAATTAAATTTGTTTTAACTTTACCAATTAATATAACTATTATGATGCCCTCATCTATTTAACTGTGAAAGTGATAATCAAATGTCAGATAAATGCCAGTAAACATTTCAGCAAGAATCTAATTAAAAGCTTGCTCAGTGGCTAGGCTGGTATTATTTTGTGAGCTGTTGGGAATGTAATGGTCTTTGACACACTAACTAATGAACTGTATATATTTGTGATTTTTCTTTCTTTTTGTATGTATTTATATTATATATATTTTCACTAGATGAAGTCTTCTTCAACAGCCTATGTTTATTAGTACAAATAACATGAAGTTGTATTTAGTAGTTTTCATGTGTGATCAACAAATATGTAGTGACATTTAAAACCTCTATTTTGAGAAATTCACTAGCACAAAAATATTAGTCTGTCTGATCCAACAGTTTATGAACTATGAGTTCATTGTGTGCTAACTTAAAATGGATACATGTGTGGTTAATAATAAGAGGAAGAGAACTCAGATTTTACTGCTATACAAATTTGTGAGTGTTGAATGTCGACTTGTATTAAAAATGTTATCAACTTTTTTTAACTTGTTATGATCTAGCATCCATTACTATTCAAATCCATTGTATTATAACTGTCATTCAACAAATGTTGTTTGTACCACTTATACGCCAATTAATGTTAATAAAACTTTGTTTCCCTCACCGTCTCATGCCCTCTTATATTGTAGTTAATGTTTAAGGACCACACTACTATCAAGTTATTGTGTGACAGGTGCATGAACTATATACTCCATAGACCTAAAAGTTCTTCAAGTTCCTAAAGTTCTTCAAGTTCCTGTAGTTCTCACAGAACCTAACAGTTCTTTCTTGTACTGGGAAGAGTAATTAGTGCTTTGTAAAAACATGTATACTGAATCCATCAAATCTTTTGTATTGAATAATCTTATAATTATTTTAAAGAACAATCAAAGAAATCATTAAATTGTTTTACAGATATGATGATATTTCAATGAATGCGATCCATACTCAGGAGGCTTCACTATACATGATATGCAATAAGCACTGGGAAACAGAAGTAAATGTAACATATTGGATGACATGTTCAAAGAGCTTTACCTGCTCGTTGGGTAAAATCTAAAATTATAAATGACAGGAAATCTCATGAGAATGAAAATAAATAACATACAAAACATTTTTGATGCAAAGCACATACAAAAACATCTTATTAAGTAGAGGTAATAAAGACAATCACTATAAAAAGTCATTTGTTATGTATTTTCTGTATCGAAATACAATTATATTATTTCATAGATACTGATAAGCCTTACATGGTGGAAAGTTGGTACACAATGCAGTTACTGTTAAACACCTGAAATTTCTCCCATCAAAAAAATCAAACATATTGTACAGCATAGCATTCAAAAGAAAGGATAACTAGTGTAGATTAAAGTCAACTTTGCTAACTTACCTGAGTTTTTCGTAGAGCTGCTGGGTCCTGGCATCCTATCTTGAAAAGTCTCTGTGCCTCCTTCCCTAGTCCATTAACAATGCCTTGATAAGTCTGTACATCTGTCTCCAGAACCTTGATATAAATCAAAGGTTTACCCTCTTTTCTTAACATCATTTCCATTAGTCTTTCAGTCTTATATGAGCTCTTAAAGTCAGTAATTCTTATGGTTTCCATAGCAATAAGTGAATTACAGTGTATGACTCTTGCCTTCACACTAAAAAATTCATTGGAATATTTTTCCAACTTTTTTTTATGTTTCATTAAAGACTTCAATAACTACAATTTAAGTACTTTCAGCTATTCAGGAACTGTTCAATGCATTCTTCAACTGATTGCTGTAAATGGCTATAGAATATGTGTTTCAATGCTGCACTTTAACAATATTTATGAACACTAGAGATGTACGAATTTGAACATTAGAGGCATCAGTACCTTATTTTTGGCCATCAGTCTATCTGCAGCATTTTCATCTTTGCCATAATCAGTGCTGGAAGCCAGGGCCAACTTGTCATTGATCCAGTTTTCTATCTCTGCAACCTCGGACAGATACTGAAAGATAAAAGAAACAAAAATGTAACTTATTCATCTGTGTAGTATCTACCAAATGGTACAAGCGTAAAACCAAAGAAGAGCATATATTGTATTCTTCTGTTGCCTATTTTACTTTTAAAACAGTCTGGTATATGAAAAGTAAACTCATCGTAAAGTATGCATCATTAAAGATAGTTACAATGATAGGTTAGTGTAACCACAGAGTAAATACCATATTTTACCATCTATAACAAACAACTGTGAACAACACAGACTCTGATCGGATCACAGAAAGTACCAGCACATCTGGTTTATGGCATTTGTCATACCTATGATTTGAAACAGTGTAAACCATGATTTGACTGGACATAATGCAATTCCAGATCTGTGCCTTTGACATTTGCAAAGGGGTTGTGATATTACTAGAGAAAATAAATGTATGCATTTTTTTTTCTCACTATTACAAGGTCACATAAAGAGATGAGAGAATGTATATTTTCTCCTTGAAAGAACAAGCAAACAGTCTGGAATGGTTGTCATATACTGTTTCGAACATTAAATAAAAAAAGCATATTTATTTAAGATCTTTTCTGATCCAATGCTTGCCTTCTGAATCTGCACCGACAGGTCAAGGTTCTTCTTGCGGATTTTGGCCTTGTTAAGTAGGTCATCCCAGGACACCTGTACTTCCTGGCACTTGTCCTTGATCAGTTTGGCATTTACATGGCGTTCTTCCATCAGTTTGTCTCCACGAGACAGCACCTTCTCAATGATTGGCTGGTGTCCATTTATCTCCAACTCAAGTTTCTGCAATGTGATGTTGAAAAGTCATCTTACTCATTATTTTTTTAATGTACAGTTACTTAACGAAGATGCCATGGATAACCATTTCCTGCACACTGGACAAATTTTCCTAATATTTCCCTGAGCTAGATAGATCTATCATACCCAACAGTTATATAATTTCATGTGCTATTAATCTGACATCATTAACTAATTGATGTCGTCAATGAATATATAATATTTTTGCCTTCTACTTTAGGAACTGTTCTCCTGCAGTGTTGTCAGGTGAGTATAGTGCTCACCTGAATGATGTGCATAATTTTGGTAGATAAAGTATAGCATTCCAATGTTGAAGGGGAAATGCATACTGTTGTAAAGAAGATCCTGGAGGCAAGCTAATTGAAACTAAGGAATTTATTACATAATGTATTAAAATAATGCACAAGTTGTAAACTGACTGTTTCTATTTGATATTTTTATGGGGAAAAAAACACATGTTGTGCAAGAAAAAATAATCTTTACCACTTGTGGACAAGGCACGAAGATCTGACTCTACTGGAGTAAGGTTAGTACCTGGGACTTACAAAGCCTTGTCAATAGGGGAATTTAATCCTTGGGTAGTAAGATTTGTACAACAAAGTTAGCAAGCCTTGTCAATAGGCAAATCTAACAGCTGGAAAGTAAGATATGTACCTGGGACTTACAAAGCCTTGTCAATAGGGAAATCTAATTCTTGGGGAGTAAGATTTGTAAATCAGAATTATCAAGCCTTGCCAGAAGGCAAATCTAACCCTTGGGGAGTAAGATTTGTACCTTGGACTTGGCAAGCCTTGTCAATAGGGAAATCTAATCTTTGGGAAGTAAGAACTTAGCAGTCTTGCCCATAGGGAAAATCTAACAGTTGGGAAGTAAGATTTGTACCAAGAACTTTGCAAACCAAGGTACTAACAATAATGTCATCACTTCAAGTTATATTTCCATACTCTGCCCACATACAAGGGGATGATTCACTACAGTGGACTAGGCATTCATAAAGGACACATACTACCCACTACAGTGGACCAGACATTCACAAAGAACACATAATACCCACTTCATTGGACCAGACATTCATTAAGGACACATACTACCCACTACAGTGGACCAGACATTCATAAAGGACACATAATACCCACTACAGCGGACCAGATTTACAAAAAGGACAGGATCAGAATTTTGCATCAAACAGACAGCAAAACAATGTGTCAAGACAAATTTATGACCCTCTTAAGGAATTCTCCTATGATACACTGATGCATATGAAAGTTTCTATTATTCCAATACCTGATGTTTCTTCTGCAGGTTCTGTGCATCAACAAGACTTTTGCCATACTCGGTAGAGGCAGCAGCAGGAAGTCGCTCTTTGATCCACTGTAATTCCTCATCAGCATCGAATCGAAGTTGATGGTACAGTAATGAATCATGGAGCTTTTGTTTTCTTTGCTTCACAGCTGGTTTCAGCTGCTCAAATCTGGTCAGTGTAGAAAAAAATGAGTTGTCAATGTTGGGGTGTCATAGCAAATGACTATGCTCACTACGTAAGTTCTGGAGATGGAATACATAAAGGTGTGTTTTTACTATTTGGTGGAGGTACAATTTGTGGGTACTATTTGAGAAGAAAATATGTTGATCATGTGAAACCTTGACTGATCCTGTGATTAATGCCTGAATAATCCTGAGAAATCCTGATTGATCCTATCAAACCCCAACTGATACTTTTAAATCCTGATTGATCCTGTGAAACTCTGAATGATCTTGAGAAATCCTGACTGATCCTATACAATATTGACTGATCCTATCAAACCCTAACTGATACTGTAAAATATTGACTTGTCATGTGAAATCCTGACTGATCCTATGAAATTCTGATGGGTGTGTGTGTGTGTGTGTGTGAACAAAAACCCAATACCACTAATGCTGCAATTTAAACTAGCTGATTCTATCTTTTTTATATTACTGTTTATTATGCAATTAAATGTAGATCAAGTACTATACTGACTTTACAATCCTTGTTCAATTAATTATAGTGGCAGCTCATTCTCAGATCTTGACTCTCAAAGTATGTTACCTGAAAACTGGATTAATTCTATCCTTAATGACATCACCACCCCACCACCACCCCATATACCAAGTTTGGTGTTTATCTAGTTATCCCTAAATGGCATAGATTGCTGAACATGGTATTGCTGAGTCAGGGACTAAGAAATCATACTCACCTCTTGTTGAAATTGTCCACAGCTTTCAGGATGCCAGCTTTGTCAAAATGACCAGCATCAGCTAAAGCCTGACCTTGGGATACAATGCTTTGAATCTGGTCAGCAAGCACTCCAAGGTCATTCTCCAGACCCTAGAGAGACAAAGACAAGAATAGTCTAGAATTTTACTGCATCATCAACTAATTCACATCTACAGATAGGTACACAGCAAGGTTGGTAATGTGAGAAGTCAAGCAGCTACTGCATTTAGACAGGTAGATAGACAAACAGATGGAGGGATGAATAAATAAACTGACAAATATTTACCAATTTTATCAAAATATAGCTAAGAAGTCAGGCATTTTTATCTTTGCCAGAAAAATATATAAAACAGAAATTTCCTATAACTTTTTACATCAAAGCAATCAGGCACATCAAAAAATGATATTTTCCACAGCATTTTTTTTCAATAATGGCAAATATAAGCAAACAATTTACAATACATTTCCCACATTAAAAATATATCTTATCAATTAGGAAATCTGAAAAATATTCAGACTATAAATCTAATCCTAAAGAAATATTGCCTTGTAAGTTTTCAAAGCATGCTAGGGTAAGATATTTGTTATATAATTTGCCCTTTTATCTCATAACATTGAGAAGTTAAGGAACATCAAAATGAAGTTGCTTACCTGATGTTTCTTGAGCAATTCCTTAACCCCTCTAAGATCTGAGCCCACATCTAGGCTGGCCACTGATTTCTCCATCTCATCCAGTTTGTCCTATTGTACAGAAACAGTATATAATGCATATTCTACATTTTATGTGTGTTACAAGAATGACTAAACTGGGTTTGTACAGAACACACATCTTGGCAACACAGATATATTTTATACTCCTATTTGTACTGACTTATAAGAACAACAGAATTTACCATTTTGATCATCACAAACATTGTGCTGCAAATGAATTCTTTTTCTAACATTTGCCAATACATATGAGAAAAAAAACCCAGTCATTTTTCCAGTGCAATGAAACAGATATGGTTCCAATGCTACAAGGTGATAGAGAAACAAACCATAGTTTGGTTAAATAATGCATTAGCTAATTAGCTATTTTTTGTTGTGCTGGCATGGATATGGTGCACTCTGAGGAAGGGAATTGTATCAAAATTTTAAAAAGGACTTATTATGATACACATGTTATACCCTTTGTAATTTGTTATTCAATTACAAAGGACTTATTATGATACACGTTATACCCTTTGTAATTTGTTATTCAATTACAAAGGACTTATTATGATACACATGTTATGCCCCTTGTAATTTGTTATTCAATTACGACAACCATGTAATTAATAGTTTCACATTAAAGTTATTCATTCTCTTTGTTTTTAAAAAGTACTGATTTTTTAAAAACAATTCTGCAGTGCAAAGATGATCAACACTATCCATTATTGTGTGCTTTTGCTTCCATTTTGTACAAAAAGGTTCTTTTCACAAAGTAGTGTGTGTGTGTGCATGCATGTGGGTGTGCATGCGTGTGTGTCAAATAGCTGGCTTATGAGCAGCAAATAATTATTTCATTTATAAAACAGCCCTGATATGTAAAAATTCATCTTCTTGTGTATCTGGAAAATTATAAATGCCAGCTAATCTGTTGTCCAGTGCTGACCTGGGTCATCAGTAGCATCTCGCTGACAAAGCCCTGACCTAGATCATCAGTCAAGTATCCTGTCGACACAGCCCTGACCTAGGCCATCAGTCCATATCCTGTTGACATAGCCCTTAACTGGGTCATCAGTCTGTATCATGTTGACACAACACTAACTTGGGCCATCAGTCTGTATCATGTTGACACAGCACTGACTTGGGTCATCAGTCAGTATCAAGCTGACACAGCTCTGAACTGGGCCATCAGTCAGTATCAAACTGACACAGCTCTGAACTGGGACATCAGTCAGTGTCATGCTGACACAGCTCTGAACTGGGCCATCAGTCAGTATCAAACTGACACAGCTCTGAACTGGGACATCAGTCAGTGTCATGCTGACACAGCTCTGAACTGGGACATCAGTCAGCATCCTGTTAAGAACATATTGATGGGCATACTGTCTCAGTTTGCTTTCACTGTCCTGCAGCTTGTCTGAGAACTGACCATTACTTTGTTATGCTTACCAGTGCATCTGCCAAAGCATCGCTGACATCATACTGCTAGGCAGCCAGTCACAGTTAGCTGCCTTTTTATGTAAGCTGTTCACTGCGGTATGCTTAAATGGGCAAAAGCCATTGCCTTGTTGAAGGTATGTAACTGAGTAGTTTGTCATGGGTTGTGGTTATTGTCCTTCATTCTTTCTAAGAACTGTGCATTTGTTTGTTGTGCTTACCTGGGCATCAAAATATAGTTTCTTTAGTGCATACTGCTAGTATGACTGTACTAGTTTTGTAGCCTTTGTCCTTGGACTTTCCCAGGAGCTGTCCCCCTCCATACCATGTTGTGCTTATCAACCAACCAGTCAATGCCTTCTTAAAAGGCATGTTTTGTCTGTTAAAATTTGTTACTCATGCTGATATACTTCCAGGAACTGTTCTTCCAGCACACTTTGCTTACCTGAGCATCAGCCAATGCCTTGTTGAGGGCATATTGCTGGGCAGCCTGTCTCAGCTTGTTGCCCTTGTCCTGGGACTTTTCTGAGAGTTCCTGCCACTGAACATCCAGGTCTTCCAAGGTGTCATGGATCTCACTAGATCTGGGGTGATTGTCATCTATCATCCCCTTACCTTGCTGAAAATGTCAATCAAAAATCTTATTGGAATTATGATTTGAACAGTTTTCTTGCTAAAGTTAATATTTAAAAACAGCAAATATTTTTATTTTATGTAATAACAATTTATGCTACTGGTTCTACATTTTCTAATATGGCCTGTCTTGCATACACTCATCCCCTCTTCAATCTTGCTTTTTTAATTTTTTCATGCATGCAATCAAGGCATGTTTAAAGGGACTTTTCCAAATCTTGATTCAATTATAATAAAGTAAAAGGATCAAAGATGGGTAATATTCATCAATGACATGGAAAATTTAGTGATAATGCACTTAGTTTCTATCTTTACTAACTTAGGTTCAATCTGTGGTCACAAGCCATGTAAAGGTAAATAGTCCCCAATTCAGAGATGATGTTATCCTTCATGTCATTGAAACATCAAGTATAAATTGTATTACTTCTTTAAACTTATTGTGCAAAAACTTGTACATTAATGTGTTGTAACATAATACAATGGCAGATCAGGGTATTTTTTGTTTGTTCTATGATCAGTTCTAACAAACTACATAAATCCATTTCTGCCAGTGCATTATGGGATGACAGACCTGGCAGCTGTATGCAGTTTGCTGTTGGGTTTAATTGATACACAAGTGTATAAAACACATTCTTAATTCACATTTGAGTTCTCTTCAACAAAATAAACACTGTTTTGAAATGTGAGATGTCAGTGTTTTCAAAATTAGTTGTCAGATCATTTCAAGCTTGATGCTGACAATATCCATACCTCATTGAGTTGCTGTAAATGGTCGGCATTGGCCTTCAACTCCAATTCAAAGGCTTGGTGTTTCTTCAGCTTCTCTTGTAGATTACTCAAATCACGGTATGATTCATCCTGTGCCGTCTTCAATTTGTCTGACAGCCAAGAGGATAACTATACAAATAATAAAATTACTTCAATTTGTCTAACCGCCAAGAGGATGGAAATGCGAATGATAACAAATTACTCCAATTTGTCTAACAGCCTAGAGGATCGCAATACAAATGATAACAAAATTATTTCAATTACTTTGATTTTTCTAACAGCAAAAAAGGATGGGAATGCAAAAAATAACAAAATTACTTCAATTTGTCTAACAGCCATGGGATGACAATGCAAATGATAACAAAATTACTTTAATCTGTCTAACAGCCAAGAGTATGTCTATGTAAATAATAATAAAATTACTCAAGTTAAATACTGGAATTTACATTCTATAAGATAGAGGACAATCTGTTCATGTAGTTTATAGGAGGACATGGGTTTTGTTGATTCAGGACTTAGCAGGTTGCTATAATGGCAGTTAGATTTGCCATGTGATGGGTAAGGAAAAGCAGGTGCAAAAACTTTTCCACCTTTCATGTTTAAATAAATTATTGTTTGTTTCATATCTCAGCTTATTATCATTACCTACTTGTCATCTATCATGGTTTTTTTTATACTTTGTTTTCTACTAAGGCTAAAATCAACTCCAATAAACAACTGTAAAGAATGACAGCAGTATTTTACTATGAGGATATTGTCTTATAAACACCTTTTTGAGTTTTAAAGTTGAATACATTCAATTAATATAAGTCATTCTACAAGTGACTATCAATAACCAACTGATTAAGAAAACTTCAAAAAGTCCATAGTGATTAAGGTAAAACCTCTAAGTTAACAAAAACAGATAACAGACATTGAAAAGTGAAGTAAATTGCTTCTCTACACCATGTGCTGAGTCTAAATTCATTAAAAACGGAGAAACAAAAACCTTTTAATTTTGGTTTTAATAAAGTAATCATAACCATGTTTTTTCTAAAAATCAAATTAAATCTTTACATCTCCACTGGTATTTTAAGTATCTGTGTACCTCTTCAGCATCCCGTTTGAACTCCTGGAAAACAAGAGACCCAAGAAGGTCTCCATGCCTAGCTGCTGCTTTGTCCTTGATTCTTTGGCGGTGCTCTAGTACATAATTTCTCCTCTCATTGATCCTGGATTACAAACAATACAGTAAAAGAATGTATGTGGCACTTTATGATGTGATGAGTCTCTGATGGTCACTCAGTAAAACACACAACTGTTCTTTATTGTCTGTTATTCTTACCATAGCACTTAAATTTAAAAATGAAAGAATGTCAATGCTTAGAAATGTGCTTTATTAACAGGTGTTCTTTATCAGATTCTTCTGAGACAAATATTTATGTATCTTTCTTCCGAATATCCATCTGGAAAGATCTACTTTGTACTTAAACTGATGAGCTAATTATTTGGTCATGAGACAGGCATATAAGCAAAATTATTGTTTACTTCAATGCCAAGAATTAGGAAATTTTGTACAAAAGAACCTGGATTATCCTGGCTCTTTAGCATGTATTACTAGAGGTTCAATGATCGGATATTAGGTTTATCAAAGTATTAAATAGTACAGAGGTCTTGTAGATACAATGTTAGTTTGAATACTTCTGATTTAGTACTTAAAATAAATTTGACTTATGTTTATCTGAATATTAAAATATAAAATGCCAATTATCTGGAGTGTACAATCATACAGAATTTCTCCTGTCTCCCACATAATTTAAATTCCAAATGTGTTAATACAGATTATCTGGACACAAACTCCTCGTCTCACAATGGGTCAGACTGAAATGTTATGGTAGTATGGATGACTAATACATTATGGTAGCATGGATGATCTACACATTACTGAAACATGGATGATTGACATGTTACTGTAGTATAATTGACTGATGTGTTACTGCAGCATGGATGATTGATGTGTCACTAGCATGGAAGATTGATGTGTTATTGTAGTATGGATGATTTACATGTTACTGTAGTATAGATGACCAATTTGTTACATTAGCTTGGATGATTGACATGCTCTGTAGCATGGATGATTGCTGTGTTACTGAAAAATGAATGACTGATGTGTTATTCTAGCATGAATGATTGGTGTGTTACTGTAGCATGGATGACTGAAGTTTTACTGTAGCATGGATGATTGATGTGTTACTGTAGCATGAATGATTGATAGGTTACTGTGGCATGGATGATTAATAGGTTACTGTAGCATGGATGATTTATTTTATTACTGTAGCATGGATGATTTACATGTTACTGTAGTATAGATAACCAATGTGTTACATTAACTTGGATGATTGACATGTTCTGTAGCAATGAGGATTGATGTGTTACTGTAGCATGAATGATTGATAGGTTACTGTGGCATGCATGATTGATGTGTTACTGTAGCATGATTGAAAGGTTACTGTGGCATGGATGATTGATAGGTTACTGTAGCATGGAGGATTTTTTAATTTTGTAGGATGAATGATTTACGTATTACTGTAGTATAGATGACCTATGTGTTACATTAACTTGGATCATTGACATGTTCTGTAGCATGGATGATTGATGTGTTACTGTAGCACAGATGATTGATGTGTTACTGTAGCATGGATGATTGATGTGTTACTGTAGCATGAATGTTTGATGTGTTACTGTAGCATGGATGATTGATGAGTTACTGTAGCATGGATGATTAATGTGTCAGTTACTGTAGAATGGATGATTGATGTGTTACTGTAACATGGATGATTGATGAGTTACTGTAGCATGGATGATTGATGTGTTAGTGTAGCATGGATGATTGAAGAGTTAGTTACTGTAGCATGGATGATTGATGACTTACTGTAACATGGATGATTGATGTGTTAGTTACTGTAGCATGGATGATTGATGTGCTACTGTAACATGAACGAGTGATGTATTACAGTGTAGTATGATACCACTGATATGAAGGATACTTTTAAGAATGACTTACAGCCATTCGACTTTAAAGCTTTTTTTGATCTGGCAGTCCAATTTTTATTTGACATATCTAATAGTATCTGTGTATTATATGATGATTGGCAGTTGGTTGGTTGGTTTTTAATGACATTTTCAACACATTATAGACTACATCATGCCAAGAAAATGGAAAGTGTCTTTCCCAAGGACATTCCGTGGCAGCAAACAAGACAGGCTTGGACATGAACCTCCAATGCTAACAACTGAGCAACTACAATCTCTGTGTATCATATAAACGAGACCAATGTAATTCTGTTTATATAAGTGAAACTTTACTCTACACTTTACAATCCATCCCAAATCTTCAACATGTCCTGATGACATTAGATACTTAGGACATTTTGTAGAGTATCTGTACCATATATACATGCATATAAAAACTACACAGACCCAGATCTGGTACTGCCCAATACACCAGCACATCAGCGTCTACGTCATTTGTTCAACTGATGGACTTGGCTTACAAGCAAATATATGGTATGCAAACATGGTAAATAGATAAACAGTCAAGGTAATAACTAAACTAAGAATACAACAGTTCTCTCAGAAAATTAAGTTTGATACTTGGATTTTATATTTCTTTTGAACACATTAATGTGCTTCTTTTGAATACAAAAATAATGTATGCACACACTATTCTGACTTCAGAATATACTAACCTATCACTATCTGGGTGACCTTGAGCAATCAGTTTGTCAGCTAGGTCATTGAGTGCTACCAATTTCTCATCTTGTGCCTGGAGAGTGCTTTCCAAGTCTTCCTGTCTCTTAAACAAGGACTCCACATCATCCACTGTACTCTGCAGGAAGCAGACAGACAATCAGTAACAATTTAATTTCCTTTCATAACTTTATACACTGAAAATCATCTGAAACAAAACTTCATAAATTACCAGAAGCCGTAAAATTAAAAAAAGGCAAAAATAGTTTGTAAATGTTGCTGTTTTCAAAATACTCAAATCTAATTTATTCAGCCTCTTTTTATATGACAACATGATTCATACAGCCATGTAGAATTCTTTTTCCTCAAGGAGCTTTCAAAGATGTTCACATTATTTAGTTCTTACAGAAATTAAATTTTCTACACAGTACTTTATCACTGTAAAAAACAAAATCAACAAATGTAGAAGAAAAAAAAGAACAAAAAAATGTTTACCCTGTCATAATAGCATGGGGATGTGCTTCATCTGGTAACAATGTGTGTCATGTATCATTTGATCAACACAATTTCCTCTCATTTTCATTATTTATTTAATACTTTTAAAAAAAGTACATAAATACAAAATTTCTGAATTTAATAAGCAATACATATTTTTTAAACTTATAATGTTTTCTATTCCCTCCAGATGAATTAAAGCAATTATAGGCAAAATTCAAGGATCTTTTCAACAAATTATGATTTTAAAAAAAAAAAAGTTTAAATTTTAAGACATTTTCAAGACCATTATTCAAATTCATTTCAAAGATGTGTAAATGATAGACAATCACTTTTACACAATACCCCAAATGGGAACAATTTCTTAAAAGCCATTCGTCAACTGAATCCTAGTCAGCTCTATGCAACATCATGAGTACCGAAAAAGATTATACTGTATTGCAATTAAACTGTTACAATTTGCAAAATTTTCTAGACTGGGAAAATTAAGATGTATATTTTAGACCTGTTAGCATTGTGCTATAATAATAAAGGTAAATACCAGTTCTTAAATCAAGATCTTAAAGCTTAAACTGCCTTTAAATATTGTGAAGTGCTTTAAAATTGAACTATAATCATGATATGGAACCTCCAATACATTCATCCAGCTCCTTAACACAAATTATTAAGCGAACCTTGACATACTACCTAAAACATTCAAGATTTCAAGAACTTTTTATGCTAAATAGCTAATAAAAGATCCTAGACTTAGAATCAAATTTCAAGCAAAGCTGGACTAAAACCAAAGTCCACTATTTCCTTATTTAACCCTTTACCTAATATCAGCGCATTTTAGCAATTTACCCGATGTCACGCTAAGCACCTTTTGG
>QKMX01369915.1:9453-19659 GCA_003401595.1 Venustaconcha ellipsiformis | reverse complement strand
GAGGCTAAGTGGAGGATGTCTAAGATTGGACTGGTAGGTAGAAAGAGCCTAAGTGGAGGACGTCTAAGATTGGATTGGTAGGTGGGGAGTGCTTAAGTTGAGGATGACTAAGATTGGACTGGTAAGTAGGGNGAGGCTAAGTGGAGGATGTCTAAGATTGGACTGGTAGGTAAGTGGAGGATGTCTAAGATTGGACTGGAAGGTAGGGAGAGGCTAAGTGGAGGATGTCTAAGATTGGACTGGTAGGTAAGTGGAGGATGTCTAAGATTGGACTGGAAGGTAGGGGGAGGCTAAGTGGAGGATGTCTAAGATTGGACTGGTAGGTAGTGGCAGGCATAGATTGTAACTGCTATCAGCATGTCAGTACAAAGCTAGAAATATCGTGCCAAATAACCTTTGAGTTCTAAAAGTCAATATAAAATTATTGTTACAACCAATAGAAGAATAAACTTTCTCAAATAAATGTAACAATGAATAAAAACATTTAAAAAAGCCAAGAGGAATTCAATATTTAAAGTACACCTCAAGCTGTAGATATGCAAGAAAAGATAAAAACTTTTTTTAAACCATGTTTATTAATACTAAGTCCTTTACAGCCACTGCATTTTGTCAATTTTGAGAATTTTGCAAAATAAATAAGCTTTAGAAGTCACCAGAATTTATCTAATCATAAAAATTTAACTACCGTACACACATCAACAAATCACATGCACTCTTGTGACAAAACAAAATAATACATGCAGAAGCAATTTATACAGCTTTATCATTAATATTTATTCTCATGTGATGACCAAATAAAACAGGAAGTTACATCAAACATACCTTAATACTGAAAAGGCTAAAAACTGGCATTTTAAAAGCAGTACACTTTCAAACTTTATGCAAAACTTGACAAATGTATCTATTACAAAACTGAAGACATTTCATGTACAATTGAATAGTGTCATACTAAGAATTTTTGGTGATATACCTGTAATGTCCTAATGGCCAGTTTGGGCAATGCACAAAATGAGGTAGTGCAAGCATAAATACATCTTAATGACTCTTCAGACTTCAGGACTGGAATTATGAGTACCCTGGTAGTATACCTTAAAAGGAGCCTCTGCTGTTTTGTATTGTACATAATTACTTCAAAAATTTATGAATAAATACAACCAAAATTATAACAGCAAATTATCAATTATCTGGTATACAGCATTCTTACTCAGACAAGTTCTTGCAGCAACTGATCATATCTGACTTAAGTTGAGATTTCAGTTATGACAATGACCTGATCGACACCAATATTATGCAGCATTCAGTCAGTTATAACAATGACCTGATAGACACCAAGATCATGTCACATTGTGTCAGTAATAATAATGACCTGATGGACACCATGATCATGTCACACTGTGCCAGTAATAACAATGACCTGATGGACACCATGATCATGTCACACTGAGTCAGCAATAACAATGACTTGATGGACACAAATATTATATAGCATTCTGTCAGTAATAACAAACACCTGATGGACACAAAGATCATGTCACACTGCCAGTAATAACAATGACCTGATGGACACCAATATCATATAGCATTCTGCTGACCTTTTAATTCCCCAATCAAATCAGGGATTTCACAATTATGAAAACGGAACATGTCATTCAAAGCTTGTTGCTCCCAATGGTAACTGTCTAACATAAGATGGGATGTTTTGTAGGCTATAAAATCATGGCCAATAAATTCCCAGAGTCACAAGAACATAAGCCTAGATTGATGCCCACTGGCACTACATGTTATAAGCAGATATTGTTTGTAATCAGACTGTGCCAAGCTAACCCTCGTATAATATGTATCCAACTGCACTATGTGCATAGCAGATTGTGCTGGCCCATAACAAAGTTCATTGCTGGTCGTATGGACATAACCAATTTTGGACATAAATGCATACATCCAATTGAGTACAAAAATGATTCAGTTTCAATTTGATTTGGTTTAGTTTCATGATGCACCAATTTTTGATAGGCTATATATGGCAGCCAGCCTGATTGGTGAAGGAAGAACCCAGAAAGAATCACCAACCTACTGAAGATACTAGCAAGATTTCTCACATACCCATGTAGGTTAAGACAAACTTAAACTCCTTCAGACAGAGGTTAGATACATGGGTGATATGTAAATTAAACTGTTTTAGAACTTTCATCCACACAGGTCCAATTATCCAGTTTTAAATCAGAGTGCCTTGAGATCAACTGCTTACAAAACATGAAATTCTGTAAAGCAAAGTATTTGGTTCTTTATTCTTTACTATTTATTAATGTTCCCATCACCCACCAAACAAGAGAGAGAATGACCAGACCAGATGAATCTCGCAGCAACAACCCTGCATAATTCTTGCAAATAAAAAGGTTCTAGGCTGTGCCCTGGAAAAATATTAGAAAAAAAATGAACATTACCAACCAAGTCCAGTATTCTCAAAACATTCTGAGCAAAAATCTTCAGCTCCACCCAAAATGTTATATGATACATGGAGTACATTTAATTCCATGAAATTCTGCAGCTGACTCAAGTGAAGACAATTCTGAAAATTCTATCAAATTAACTTTATTATAATTCAGACTGTCCAAATTATGAAGAGGCATTCAAGAAGACCATCATGCGAATTTTGTCCTTCTAAATTTAATTTTATTCACTGTCCAAGTAAAGGGGAGGAACTCAAGTGTAGACAATCCTGGATTATGTAATTCCAACTTAATTATAATTCAAGATACAGATTATCAAAGGTTTTGGATTCTAAACTCAAGTCTGAGTTTTGAGTTGACAAGTTTCAGGAATACCAGACAATAATCTACCAGCATAACATGCACTGTTAGATCACACTGTAACATGCACTGTTAGATCACATTGTAACAGGCACTGTTAGATCACAGTATAACGTGTACTGTTAGATCACTTTGTAACACGGTTAGATCACAGTGTAACATGCAGTTAGATCAGTGTAACATGCACTGTTAGATCAGTGTAACATGCACTATTAGATCACAGAGTAACATGCACTGTTAGATCAAAGTTTAACATGCACTGTTAGATCAAAGTTCAACATGACTGTTAGATCATCGTGTTAACTAGACTGTTAGATTACAGTATTACATGATCGATAGATCACTGTGTAACATGACTGTTAGATCATCGTGTTAACTAGACTGTTGGATTACAGTATTACATGACCGATAGATCACTGTGTAACATGACTGCTAGATCATTGTGTTAAGTAGACTGTTATATTACAGTATTACAATACCGATAGATCACTGTGTAACATGACTGTTAGATCATCGTGTTAACTAGACTGTTAGATTTCAGTATTACATGACTGATAGATCACTGTGTAACATGACTGTCAGATCATCGTGTTAACTAGACTTAGATTACAGTATTACATGACTGATAGATCACTGTGTAACATGACTGTTAGATCAGGGTATTGCAGTTTAGAGTCTGTTAGGCTAATGACAACATGTAGCATAAACTGCTGCAGATAAGAAATATCTTAATAAATATTGCACTTTGAGCTACAGTGAATAACTTTTAAATAACAAATGCTAATTATGCATAGAAATAAAATCTGAAATAAATCGCAACATAAAAGAATGTAAATCATGTTGAGTAAGAATGATATATCCTCCAGTTTTTTCAGTAATGCTTCAAGCTTTTAAAAGACAAAATATCACCATCTTCTTGAATCTTGGAACACTTTTAGTGGAATAAGGTAGGCTGTTGGCAATGACTATAACATATATAAATAAACATTTCTAATTATCAAGCAACATTGTTACTCATCACATCAAAAGTTACCCAATGCTTTTGTTCTTACTTTCCTAACTTACAATGCAGAGCAATAATATATGTTCCAATCAACTCAAAACCTAAATAAGAAAATAAATTTGATATTTTGCCCTATTTTCAAATATGTGACATTGATTAAATAAAAAATTATGATAATTCTTGTGTTTCTTTTTCTTTTAAAACTACCGCCATCTGATGATTCATACTGACTGACAAGTCAACCATTTTTATTGAACAAAGGGGGCAAAGTAAAACAGAGTCACACTGAAAATCTCAACATGATCATGTTGCTAGTGATAAATGGTGGGGGTGTACCTTAGACCTATAATTTGTAGTACCAAATCAAATTTTTCAGAAAATGGCATGAAACAGTACGTAAATAATGTAATGGATCTTAGAAGAACAGCTAAAATCTAACAATAATAAAATCAACCATTTTCAAGGGAAAAATATGGGGACTACAAGGGTCCATTAAGGCATTACAATTTTAATGAAACTGAATGCTTGGAAAATAATAATTAGTTAAGATTATTTTAAACACAAAATATTCTCTTTAAAAATTGTAAATTTCAATTATGGAGGAACAGCATTTTACTTAAATATTTGACTCCCTTCTAAATGAGACAGCCATTTATTTTGCAAGACAGTAAAATACCTTAACACCGACTCCTCTTTAGGGACCAATGCTCTGCTGTCAGAAAAGAAATAGCCACAGTGGCTGTCATATTGCCTGTAATATTTTTTTTAGGACGAACCTGGCACCATTAAAAGACCTTTGGCAAAGACCCCATGAAAAACTGATGAAATGATTTTCAAGGTTTATTGAGGCAGCCATATCTGAAGTTAAATCCTTGCCATTATCATTCAAGATAACTAGAAGTTGGTGATGGAAGACTTTCAAGATGGTGACTTGGTGGCCATATTGGATATCAGATTGGCAAAATTTTATTGAAGATAAACCAGATATCCTATGAAAGTCTTTAAACCCCTTTCTGATATGACTTTCAGTCCAAGAGGATTAGCAATAACAAGATTTTCAAGATGGCTTTTGTTGTTGTCATATTGGAGGTCAGATCAGCACTACTTTAAGTTCACACCATAAGTAGTCTTTTAGTGAAAACCACACAGTAACTTTATTATCTGTTTAGGTGGAACAGTGAAAAGATTTTCAAGATTGAAGTTGTCCATATGAATTTAGGATCCAAAGGACATCATCATTACTCAAAACTTCATATTGGTATGAATTTCAGTTCTGGTGAAGAAGTCAAAAATATTGTCAAGATGGCTGCTGTAGGATGTCAGATCTGCACCATTTTCATTTAGGACCAGCCAGACCTCACAAGAAGTCTTTCATGAAAACCCCATGTTGATAATGACCATTCATTCATGAATAGTGATTAAGATTTTTAAGATGGCTGCTGTCAGTAGCATCATTATCAGTTTGAACAAATAGACCTTGAAATAAATGTGTGTCAAGTTTTTGGCAATCCACCATGCAGTTTAGGGAATAGCAACAACCAACTTGTGCTAATGAAGGGATGGATGTCAGATGAGAGATGATGTACAATAGGCCATCCCATAAAAAACTCTACTGACAGGTAAAAACTTTACCAATGACTTTAATCTAGTGTGTGGATAGACAGACGTACAGACATGCACACAGATGCCAATGATCACTATGCTGAATTTCTGTCAAGGCAGACTAAGAGAGCTGAACTTTTTTTGACAAGCACCTAATGCCCATACATAATATATGCACATATAAAGTTATATCGGGAATGTGTAGACTCCCATTTCTAGGATAACTGCAAAATAAATTGATACTTATCTGTAATAAGATCCTAATGCCCTTATACTTTTCATGGCAAATTACACATAACTCAAAAAAGGTAACTGAGAAATCATCGATCTAGAAATGAGTGTATTCATGACAGACCAGTACATAGGTAATAAGTAACAACAATAGTTAATAGTAATTATGCAACTGATCTACAGTGCACTGCAGTCAAGTATGCTTTTCTAATCACAGCAAAAAATTAGCTCACATTTTTGAAGAACTATAGGTGGTATGAAACTGAATGACTAGAGAGGAAAATTCATAAAAAGAAAATTAAGTTACATGTATCAACACATTTAAAGAATCAACTATCAGTTCTATAAAAGGCACTCAACACTGCATTTAAACAACAGTGCTAATAAATACTTGGCAATCTAAAGGTGGTGGGGTAAGAAGAGATGATGGGAAACATTGTAGAGGCCAAGTTATTGTGTACAACAGAGTCAAAACTACAACTGTTGTGTGATTTTGTTAAAAATCAAGTTTAGTTAAAAATACTAGATTTGCTTATGTATGTACTTTCTTACTATTTCTTAGCAAATGTTTGGTTTGGTTTTGTATTTTATAGCACACCAACACAAAGTGGTTATTAAGTACCAAGGCAAGTGGAAAAAACTGCCTTGCCCAAGAAAACATCATCGTAGCCAACATGGGCTGAAAATATGGCAGGGTTCTGACATGCACTCTTTCAATCAGACTAACCAACCAGCCACTGCAGCTCTTCTCGGCAAATGTGACACAACTCAGTTTTATCATTGTTTCGTTTCTTTCCTTCCATATTTATGCCTTAAATAGCCTTTTATTTCACGCAACAAAAAGGAGGTTGACAAATTGAGTATTCTACACTTTGTCCAAAGACAATTTTTAACTACTCCAAAGCTTGTCCTTTCAAACTAAAAAGCACAAAAAAATGTCAAAAGCAAGAGTTCAAGTCTGGTCATCACAATTCTGATCATGAGTTTCTGCTAACAACCAATTAGAAACAAGTGTTCCAAATCGATATCATGTGTGACTGACAAAAACAAAATCTCAAGTTCCAACTCATGATCAAGGGATTTATCATTTCCAGGCATGTAGAATCCAGACTGGCTTGAATATGTGCAATGATTATCCCTCTACATCTGACTGGCGAAAACTTGAATAATGTTGTTGTATTTATCCTTAACCAATTTGGTTTGCATGACAATATTCATACAGACATCAAGCATCTTATTCATAATACTTGGGGCAACATTTCTGATTATCTGTAATAGAAAAGAATAAAGACTTCCAGATCCAGATAGTACAGAAGGTCAGAACCCAATTTCAGTCAACTTCTCAATAGCCATTAGAAATAAAGAGCCCAATGAAAACTGAAGGAAAATGTAACATCAATTGATATTTTATTCTTGTTCTATTTTCAAGATTTGGAATTTTGATAATATTCTTTCCAAAAGATACAATGTTTCCCCTCCACTGATATATGGTCCAAAAGATACATTATTGTTTCCCCTCCACTGATATATAGTCCAAAAAATACATCAATGTTTCCCCTCCATTGATATTAATTGAATGAATTTACCTTATAATCTTATAGTGTACTGGGAACACCATTTACATAACTGGGAATGGATCCTGCTATGTGGGCAATGAAAGTTTGCATTGGGAATGAGTCCAGTGTGGTGCACTGGGAAAGAGTTTACACTGAAAATGGTCCAATGTGGAGATGGAGTTAACAATCATCATGTGTGTTAGTTATCAAACAATATGCAATGTTGACAAAAGTAAAGTTCTTACATCTGTGTAGTTTATTTCTATTTCACCTGCATACATAAATGGGTTAACTGACCCAAGAGACAGTTTTTAAAATAATCACAATTTTAGTTTGCTTTTTGGCCAATAACATTTATTTTAACCAGTCTGAATGAGAGAATAAACATCTGAAGTTGTTTGGGACTTGTCTGATCTGCAGACAACAAAAAATTGTGACAATTCATATCAACTATATGTATATATTAATTTAAGATTTGAAATACTTATAGTATTAAGCACTTTTTATGAACAAGAAAAGCATTAAGCAGCACATAATAAATCTCAATACTTCATGACCATAAGAAGCAATAAGTGCCACATCATGCAATTGAAATTCTTTTCAATGTCCACCACTGATGGCAGACAACAATTCTGTTAAAGTATTTCACAGTATATAACAGCAAGAAGCAAACTAACAAATATTCAACTTCATTAATGTGGAGATGTATACACTTAATAATCATTTCTCTTTTTTTTTTTAAACATCTAGCAGTTAAATGCTAGTTCACTGTGAACCGATAAACTTGAAAAACTTCTGCATACAGATAAATTTGATATAAATGAAGATCCTAAAAATAATGCCTAAGAATAGCAGTGTATATGGTACAAAATTTTAGCAATTAAAAACCCACAGGACAAAATATTTTATATTCCCCCGAGTGATCTTTAGTTGCAAGAACAAGCCAAAGATAAGGTTTGGGACTGCGTGAATAAAGTCAGGGACTGCATGTCAAATCATTGGTGTAATACATGTGACCTTGATCCCAAGGTTGTGTGTTCATGTTGCAAATGTACTATCTCAGTTTCATAATTAATATTTCAAAATATGATGACAGCCATCAAGTAGTTTAGTAAGTGTAAGCAAATTTAAAAACTTTAATCAAAAATGCAAATGCAAAGGACCTAGCAAATGCACCACAGAATAAATGGTCTTAGCCTTATAATGATCTTGGAAATACATGAAAACATTTAACCAAAACATTAACAAACCATTGATCACACTGATACTGCTGCTGGCAATAAGGCCACTAATATTGGGTTCACAAACATTTTGGAGGGGAAAATCCCTGGTAATCATACAGTGGATCTATTGCATACTGGATATAATATATTGGATATAATATACTAGCTTCTTGGATCAGTATGCTTAAGCAAAATTATGTACCTTTCACCACAATGTAAGTAGTGAGTTTTCCCACATCAACTTAATTTATATAAACTTGACAACTATATCTATTGAAATTAAACAACATTGCCTGATACTAAGTGGAAGAATTTTATCTTTAGAAGGTCAGGTGCTTGATTGGGAGATTGCTGATCGTAATTTTTCCCACTAAAGAGAAGCATCCAGTATTAGATCTCTTATTTACTCACTTTTTACATGACTCAGGGGAATCAGAGGACTAAAAGAACAGACATTTGGATCAGGATTGTTAGTCCATAGAAAGGCAATGACTGCCCAGGTTTTCTCATCTGGAATTAGCAAGATATTAAATTTAGATACAAGGGCCATAACTCTGCCCCAAATGGTATAGATGAGACGAAATCCATAAAAGGCACATGTAAGTCTAAGACAATATCCTTACTGAATTCAATCATAACAAATTGCATTGACCTTGAATTATGCAGATTGCAAGGAACATTTTAAATTTCCATGTGAAGAAGAATAACTGACTGACAAAGGGCTTATCTCTATATAAAATGGAATAGACATGAACAAAGCCATGAGGACCACCAAATTGAAGCAGACTGTTTAATGATTGTTGAGCTATACAGGTTACAATCCCATTTGTCAAAGGTAATAAATCTATTCAAAATGCAGCTGACAGAACAGAAACCATAAAAAGAACATCCAGGCCACTGACACAACATACACACTAAATTGCATCAGAAATTACCGATACCCTTACATGGAACATTTCGGTCTACAAGATAATGTGCACACCAAATTGCACTAGAACATACAAGACAAATACCTTTAAATTCAAAATTTAGGTCTACAAGATAATGTGTACACCAATTGGAACATATAAAACAAATACCTTTAAAGGTCACTGGCCACCTATATTATCCAAATGTGTGATATTATTATAGTCATAAACAAAACATATTTGTTATGAATGCACACAAAAAAATGCTTAATTAGACTTAAAATCCACTTTTGTAAATGAAAACATTATATGACAATCTCCATAAACAATTGGTAGTTTCTGCGTGCCAAACATGGATATGACGTACATTTATCTCTTCTATTCAACCAAGTCATTCAAGTGTTTAACTTCCCCACGTAAATGTCTATGTCATATATCTTATTATTGTGCTTTTGTACAGAAATTTGATGCACTGTGTTGCATATGGATGTAACCAGAAGAGTGATGATGGGAAAAAGGATTCTACCATGTTTATCTTAAAAAGTGAATTCAAGCTGTGAGATAGAATAGAAGGGTGAGGAGATGGGAAAGTTGTATCATTAATGCCGGATTATAGTCAATTTGGCCCAACTCTAAAGATAATTCAGCTGAACTTAATAGTTTGAACAAGTTCTTTTTCATAAAACAACAAGTAGGTACTAAGTAAGATAGGTTTTAGGAAACGAACTAAATTTAAATGAGATTAATATTCTTTCAAACAAAATAATGATACTTTACAAGGTACATATATATGAGAGAAAACACAAGAAGAAATATCTTGCTCAATCTAATTAAAATATTTATAAATATTTTTTAAGCTAAAAATATATGCATCTG
>QKMX01369913.1:0-10532 GCA_003401595.1 Venustaconcha ellipsiformis | reverse complement strand
CTATCAATATGTCCATCCATTTAGAGTATTTGTGATAACCCATATCAAGATGTCCATCCATTCAGGAATAGTAGTGATAAGATTTTCTAGGTAGCTGCCATA
This sequence comes from Venustaconcha ellipsiformis, assembly GCA_003401595.1. Taxonomy (NCBI): domain Eukaryota; kingdom Metazoa; phylum Mollusca; class Bivalvia; order Unionida; family Unionidae; genus Venustaconcha; species Venustaconcha ellipsiformis. Next base: position 10,430 of record QKMX01369913.1, on the reverse strand, counting down.
GGGTCCATAATATAATCCTGAGGGGCACTGTTCTTATATAGGACCAGCTAGATTTTGGGATGAATGTGTCTGTAAAATTTCATGACAATCCTCACAGTAGTTCAGGAGAAGCAATAACAAACTTGTGCTAGCTGAGAGAATACAATAGATGATCACATAACTCTTCTGGCATATTACCAGTCCAGTTTAAAACAGCAACCAAAAATTTACAACTGCTTTAAAGCACTGAATTTATTGAAGAGCACTCTGTGATAAAATCTTGTGTAGATCTATTGCCAGATCAAGAAGACCATTGTCACAGTAGAGAGAGGCAATCAGATTCATTCGGCAATTGTTACCCTCAATTTCATTGATGATCTAAGGAACTAAGATTGGGGGGGGGGGCAAGACATGGGTGGGGGAAGAGCAAAACAAAGAACCATGGACCCTCCCAACAAAGAAAGAGTGTTGACAGACCATGCCTTGGGATCTGAACTGGGTACATGAAGGCGGACAGTATGTAATTCCACCTGGTTGTAAAAAGATCCATTATCAGACTCACCCATAACTGGCAAATTGATGTACGACTGACAATTCTGTATGGAGAATCTGTTCCTTCTTTGACAGAGAATCTGAGTCTGCCAGGAACATGTCAGATTTGGATACTGATGCTGTGTTGTGCAGGCCAATGGCAGAATGCACAGATCAGGATGTAGAGTTGAGGTGATTTGGTACTGCACTGTTTCAGGAGGTATATATCACCACCTCCAAGTTGTCTAATATGATGAGCACTATCTTGTTCTTAAGATGGTCACTCCAAAAACAAAAGGCTTTGATGGTAACTTTCATCTCCAAGAGAGAGATGTGGAAACCTGAGTCCTCTAGACCATACCAGTCATTGACAGTGTCGTCCAGTAACAGATGAGTTCTTCAACCACAGGTGTTTGCATTGGTACATATGGTCATCTCTTCCTGTTGTGAGCCAGCCTTCATAGCACCACTGGTCTAGCAATGATACAATTTTACTCATTACACTGATTCTATACATAGAGGGATTTCCTTAAGATAGCAAGGTCACCTGTACAAGGCACATGTAGAGGCAACCCATTGGAAAAAGATCCGCTGCTGCATAAGAGAATAAGCATATTTGTTCGGAAGGATGGAGAGGCAGACTGATCTTGCTAGCTCCAGCTTGAATGCCATTTGCCATCCTAACCACCAAAAGCTTGAAGGAAAATTCCAAATATTGTTGATTCCAAACAATCTCCACTGCCTGATTCTCATTGAGCATCCACATTTCTTGCTACAAAAGTATATCCTCTTCCGAATATGAATGTACTTACATCTGGAATGGAGAAAGGGGGTTGAAAGGACGAGAATTGAAGCCCCTCTGAAACAATAGGATCTCTCACTCACCTGGCACAAAGAGAGCGATCCGATGGTGATTGAAAAAATACAAAACAAAAACAAGAGTCAGGTGGTTGATGAGCTTCAGTCATGTGAAACCATTACCTATTTCATTGATACAAACGTGATTAGCAGATTGTCTTCATGTATAGGATGGTTGCTTGCTTTGGGTTGTGCAGTGAACAATCTAGTATCTCTTTGTATCTGGTCATCACATCATTGGGGTGAATTGGAGATGGTTGTTGTGCAGAGATGTAATTGCAGTTCTTGGGCCACTGCAATTCATCTATCTAACCACCGAACAGCAGGGGCAATCCAAACGGAGGTTCACAGGGTCAGGGTGGGATGTGTATTGCTGGCCTTGTCTGTAAGTCTAAAAAAATTGCCAGACATGCCAAATTTGACAAAGATGTGGCCATTATATTGCAAACATGCTTCGAAGTGGTGTGAGGAATTTTATCCAACATATAGAAGCAGGCAAAGTCAGATTAACCGCAGCATAGTTCTTGTCTAACACAGGGATATCTATGAAGAAGGCATCAGAATGGGCCTTGGACCAGTGAGTTTGCAAGGAACACTGGACGTTGACTCTCAAAATAATTCTTTGGAAGTGACTAGGTTACTGGTCTTGGCAGACTCAGCTATTTCCTAAATTTATTCCCAACTGCAGGGAAGATGGAAAGAAGAGCTGACTTCCTCTTCATCAAAACACCCAAGACCTTGACCCTGCATGCCAGTGTATATGAGGGGTAGTGGTAGACATTACGAGTTCAGGAACACCTCATAAATTTTACTGCAACCATAAAACTACTCAGACCACTCTATGGTGGGATCTGAGCATGAAGTATCCTCAGGTTTATCCCCAGGCAGTGCAGGTCGTCCTGTTCAGAATCAAGATCAATATCTCTATAATACATTCCCTGAGACATAGAAAAGGCATCACTCTCGTCTCCAAGTCATGAATAAATGGCTAGCTGTATTCACAGGATGTTGTCGTCAAATCAGTATGGATGGCTTGTTGAAATAAAAAACAGCCTGTTCAGGTTTTGGGCATATGGACAGCAGTGTAGATAGCTGTACTGCAGGAGTAATTGTAATTTTAGAAAAGATGGATCTACCAATAAGATCTCCAGTAATGTTAATGTTTCACAGTTCAACTTGATGAAGCACTGGATGACACGTAATGGAAGTCATATGGTCAGTGAATGTTAAAGATCAAGAGCCGGGCAGCATGGTTGGCAGCCAATACAGCATCAACGCTGAGGTGTGGCTGGCCAGTATGGATAAAGAATTGAACAGCTGAATAGTACAGTTGGCAACTGAGATGGCATCAAAACTGAAATGTGTTTGGATGAAAAAGAACAAAAGCCAGATGTCAAGACGTATGCTCAGCAGCCAAGATGGCATCAGAACAGATATGCAACTAGATGAGTGTGTGTACATTGTTGCAGGTTGGATACACAACCCTCAATTCATTGATGGATAATTTTAACTTTCTTGGTAATGAGCCCCTGTGGTTACTGCTATCACTGTATCTCATCTTTGTGATCTTCAACTTCTACTCATATTGTTGCTTACAATTTAACTATCAGTCATACATTTTTTAATAATATAATGGAGGACACTTCTCTCCCTTCTCACGCATCATATTTATGAATCCTTATTGGCATTTTGAGCTACATAGCGTAATAAATTTCTTACTGATGTTTAGGTCAGGCATTTGAATTTGTATGCCTATCCAAAGTTTGGTTTATTAAAACATCTTTAAGGAATGCCAGACCATTTTCCCACGCTATCATTTGACATAGCCATGATGGAGACTGCTTAATATGCAAGTGCGACTTACTGAATATTATATTGTCCTCTCATTGGCTAAAGGAAAATGATGTACTGCATCTATTTATATTTTAAATGGACCAATGAGAAGGCAGTATTCCATTCAGTGCATTGTACTTGCACAGTATGTCAGCAAAATCAAAGCTATGATGTTGAGCGGTAGTGTGGAAGAACCATGATGTAATACAATGCGAAGTTTGTTTTACTAAATTTCTTTTACAAATGAAATTTCCTGTTTAAGTTGCTAGTGTTGCTGGCAATTTATTTCACACCCTTTTTTCTAGACAGTAAAACTGCATAGGATACCTTGTGTGCTAGAACAAAAACAGTAAAAATATGTCACACATAATTCAAATCATCAGTGAAGGATTGTACAATGGAATCTGACAGATACTCTTAATTTTCTTAGCAACAAGCTTTGTGTTATCCAATATGGTGGTTAAGACTTGCATGTTAGCCTTGATTTCAAATAAATCAATCATATTTTAGAACTCTATATCCCTATATACATGCAATGTATTTACTCTATTAATGGAACTGGGTGCCCATTCTAAAGACAAAATTGCAAGAAAAGTTCTAATATAATTTTTTTAAATATAAAAAATGGATTTTTAGCAAGTAAAACATACACCCATATTCATGTCCAAAATACAGGACAAATATAGGAAAAATGGGACACTTTACAGATGTGGAATTGGGTGAAACTCCACCAAAGTATCAAACTTCTTGACTATAACAAGAAAATGGAAGGATGGACAGAAATTGGTCAGAATCTAATCAACTGTCTTTGCTTTTTATAGCAGACATCACATTTGTAACTCCTGAGATGGTGTAAATGATAGAGAAGTTGCAGCTCCCTCCGTTTCCCCAGCTATAATGGCGTCCTTCACCAGACTGATAAAAGATTCTGAATAAACTGAATGTTCAAAACATTTACTCTTGGTCCTTTGATTTTCCATGTCAGTGTTTCATGCATTTTCCTTAGAAATGTCAATCATATTTTCTCTGATCCACTGTTGCAAAGCTAGCATTTTACACTTTCTCACTTGCTTTGCACTCTTGTATTTAGCTCACAGTTATAATGGTTAAGTCTGAAATGACAAAGAAAGAACAAATGCATAGTTAACTGCATTACAAGTGCCAGTGACATCCCTATAATAGCAGGTGATAAAGTGTTTGCAAATGTGAACTTCAGCATGTTCTAATAGAATGGCATGTTCTAATAGAATGGTACTGTGTAGAGACATGTGGTCGGAGAACCAAGAAAGTTAAGTCCGCATTGATAAAAAATCCACATAATTATGGTACAAATTCAGAAAATAATGTTTACAACTTGTACATTTAAAAATAAAATCCTCAATGGGTGGGATAAAAAAAATAGCTTAAATTATGTATTTCAGAATGCGATATAAATGATGTCAATTTACCAATGAAAGCTTCAAACTAGCGTCACCTGTAGGCAGCAAAAGGAGGATGTAATGGTCAGGAGTTATTGCCCTTTGTCTATAAAATATAGACGGAAAAGACAAATTTGTGTCCTTGGGAGGGCTGAATTCAGGGTTGTATTCCTGTGATCGTGGAATTTATTCAATGGAGAAATTATGTAAGAGATAAAACACTTTTTCAGAATGCAGAAAACTGTACAGTATTTAACTTTTAAAAAAACATTACATCGTATATTGCCTTATATTCATATATTAGTATCTGAAATATAGTCAAGAACATCAGTCTTGCTTATAGTAAATGTTGCCCTGTAGTAACCATTTCATCTCTTTGTCCTATAATCAATTTAGCTCAAGGTATCCAATTAAAAAAATATGCAAAGTCTGGTTACCATCATCTTTTAATTGCAGTGGATAGAGATGTAAACAATTTTGTAAATTTCAACCAGGTATCTGTCAATCCTAACAATCGGTTAGAATGAATCTAGGACGATTGGTTTCGCATTAAAGAATCCAGTCTGTTTTCTTGGAACTGTTGCAGGTAAAATTAATGCAAAAATTACCATATTTACACATGTGGTGAAGTTATGAGATTTTTTTTTCAGTGTTATTAAATAACAAAGATTTCCCTTGTATAGAAATATTTCAGCAAAAAATTTCATTCTGTATAGTCATCCATTTCATTGATTTTTTTCTAACATGGTATAAGATGTGCATGCTATTGGAACAAAGTTTTTGTGATGCCTTTACCATGACAAAAATATGTCTTGGGTTTCCTGCTAATAAAAAAAGTATCCTCGTAAACAAACATGAACAGCAGTCCCTACTTTAACAACTAATACTTGCTCCAGAACCAAAATGGTATTAGTTACGCTAGACATTTATAATTTGCTTTCTTTTATTTGAATTGTAATATTTAAATTTTATTTTACTGAATATCTTCTTCATCAGTACTTATTGTCACTGTTGAAAGGTATTGACCTAGTTAAATGTCATCAAAACAAGTGCGTGTTTAAGTCTCAAGAAAAATGGTACATGTACCATGGACAAGGTGGAAGTCAGGATGGTCTAGCTTTAAATATCAGCATTGATTCTTACATAATTTGTGCGAGAAAGGAGAGAAGTGTCCTTCCTGGCATTATTATATTGTACATGTATGACAAGTAAATTGTAAGCAGCCCTGTGATGAATAAATGTGCAAACAATGGAAGCCTAGAACTGTAATCGTTATTGTGTCTCGATCTGAACTTGGAATACATTTTTTTAAAACTGGTACCCGGTTGTTAATTTTATACATTTTTTAAAACTGGTACCCGGTTGTTAATTTTATTACCTGTGTACCCAATGGCATCTTTAGCAGTGGACAGAGTTAAGTACTGGATGACCAATAACAATTTAACCTCTGTCACATTTTGAGACGTTAGGTACATTTGAAATAAATTTATCCTTGGGCTGAAGAAAGAAACACAAAATAGAACACTCAACTTAATATTTCATTTAATGGCTAAGGTATAATTAAAGTGAAACTGAATATATGAAAATGAATATATCAAATCATTTGTTATGAAAACATTTAATATGAAATGCAATATAAAAATCTATTCATAAAAACGTAAACCACAACCTACTGTACAATTCATTTATATGATATTATATGCATACAAGAAATATTTCTATTAAATCTGGAAAATAAATTTATACCAAGAAAGTTTTAAATACACAAAAAGCTACAATACATTATTTGTGCTAGCATTAGCAAATTTATGGAAAATAAGAATTTCAAACTTGATTTTATTTCTGTATACTGTATTATCTGACTTAAAACAACTCTTTAAATGTTTACTTTCAAAGCTACTACAGTACCCAATAAATGGACAACAATATTAAAGTCTAGAAGTAAATATGCCACATAGTTATCCTGAATGATGTATTTCTAATGCTATAAAAATTCTTACTGCAAAGACCTCTGTATGAAATGACAATGTGATAAAAGCCTGTTGTTGAAACATGGGGATAGAAAATGTCACAATGACTTATAAAACTTTACACATAGCTTACACATCAAGTAATATACAACTGACATGATTTAAATTCATGATTATGTATAGGATAAAAGAGTGAAAGTTTTGTTACCATAAAATAATGACAGTTTAAATTATAAATATGGGTTGTCATGTTTGGTCAAATTATATTATAACCTCTGAAACTGATTGTAAGAATGTTTTTATGATGCTATAATTTTTCATATAGTGACCAAATTCTGATGCATACTGTTGTAATGCATTTGAACTTGCCACAACTAGTTTGTATTGTTGTAATTCTATAAATTCATAAAAAATAAAGGTAATTCTTATAAAAGTTATGGGAATGTCCACTTGATGATCCCTATAATAAAGTATTACATTTCTTATTTTTCCCAAAGGAGTAACTATGCAGGTAATTAAGTTAATGAGAAGTATTAATAGCTGTTATGACTGATGTGAAAATTATTTTTCGAATTCTTCCATTTGTGTAAGAGAAGACATCATGGTGTCTGACGTCTGCGAGATGACCTCTGTTTGTCAAATCTTGCCTCCATCTCTTCCAACACCCGAGGTGTGTACCTCACAACTAGCCGTACCGTCCCTGTACAAATGAAAAAAAAATAAAAAAATGAGGATGGTACACTTCAGAACACATACCTTACAAAAATCCTCACCACCAAAATTTATACTTCAATGGGTAATATAAAATAATACTAAACTAAATGAAAATTGTACTGTCTCAATTTCTCTGCACGAAGCTTTTTATTTTTATATATCACCTTACAAAATTTAATTTCAGAGGCTTCATACCATTTTAATGTTCTTTTCTTATTACTCTGAACAAACAAATTAAAGTACACTTCACTGTATCCTAAGAATAAATGTAAAATAACCAGTCAAACTTGGCCTGTATACATCACGTTTCATTTAATCTGGGTACCTGTATTTGACAGTATAAACTGCATTGCACTTATACTGAAACAAACACACACACATATACAGAGAGAGGATTCTACCATTCCATTATTTCAACAATCATGAAAGACACTGACAAGTTAAACTCGTTTTCGTTTAATTTGCTTACCTTGAGCCAATTTCAATAGCTCTACTGCCCGCTCATGGTGCTCTCCTTCTACATTCTGTGAAACAGAAAGAAAGAAAACAGAAAAGAAAAATAAAATGGATTAACTTTGGAATTTCCTCACAAAATCCTAAATATTTATGTTTTTAAAATATGTAACTTGTTTTGTCTTTCATTCATTACAAATCATTAACTCCGCTAACTTTTGGTGAGATGTATCTAACTTTATCTATAATTTCATCATGATGGTTTGACTTACCTGAAATGCCACACAATGTATGATAATTACTGACATTTAGTACAAAGACTGATTTAATGCAGCACAAATGTTTATCCTTGCTTGACGGGTGTAAAGTCATTTAAAAAGTTTAGTCCCAGTCAGAGAAAACAAAATTTGAAGTAAATTATATTTTGCTGATAATACTTACCTGACCATTCTCCCTCTGCTACCTCTGAATCCAGCCCTTCTAGAATGATGAAAAACATACTAATGTCCATATCTTATATACATGTATAGGCAAAGAAAGCAATTCTTTCAGGTAATTTGTAAAGGTGAGCAGCCTGGACCACTTGACCGCCTGGGGCCCCCTTCCATATCTACATGGACACAATGTCAAGAAGGGACAAAACTGGATGCCTCTATATTGATTATCCACCACATAATGAGGGAAGGTAGTCCAAACTGTCTTGGATTGGGGTCAAATGGAAGAGTGTGGATATGGTATACAACCCACAAGTAATTGAAGCAAAAATATGCCATATGAATTAGTATATAAACATAAGCATCAGGCATCTGAAGAATGATCTTGAACTCTGTGCATTACACTGAAAGACAAATGTACTTGCTATCTCCTTTTGAAAAGGGGCATAAAAAACCGAGAACTGCCCATAAATTGTCTGGTGACAATGGTTCCTTCTCTTGTATGTTCTACAACATAGTTGTGCAGTGGTACAATCTTGGGGTGAAAGCTAATGGCACCTCTTGTGTCTCTTGCTTTCCCACATTCCAAATCAGAAACCATAACAGCTGTGGAGAACAGAAATGGAGAGTTCACACTGAAAAACATCTATGATGATTACCAGCATTTTCAGTTATATGAAAAAGCATCAGATGCAAAGTCAAACTGGCAGGAAGTTGACACAACAATCCTAACTTAGACATAGTATTAAAGAATTGTCTCTGGACAAAGCACATGTGGATAAAATATCTCAGTATGTGACTTTTCCCCAGTAGTTGGAGACAATTGCAAAGAACTGACCTGGCATGAAACTCGTGCATTACCAGGATCATGATTGCTCCAAGAGACACCCAGTACTGTTTGCAATCTTTAACAATTCTGGCAAGATTCTAAATGATGAACTGTTTTTAATTAATGGATACATCCACATAGGCACTAACTTTGTAGGTAGAATTGACTGAAGGTGGTGGAGAGCATTCCCACTTAGAATTCTATAGATTTCCTCTGACACTGCTTTGAACTAAATTCTGTCCATTCCCCTGTCAGATTGGCATGTTTTTGCATTTCTGTTTCATCCCCTTCATTAATGTGGAGTTAGTCTTCCTCCTGTACATCTTAAGTCCAGGGATACAGCCCTCCATATTATCATCAGCGTGCAGCAGCATTTTGCTCATCATTGGAAATGCCATCAGTAATGATCACGCTATAAAAAGCCATTCCAGCACAGCCAGTTTGGCTCAGTCAGATGGCTCCACAAGTAATGCTGATTCACTAGGAATAGCAATTAGAAACATTGGGTCCAATCAATTGGTCTATTGGCTTGCTAGCTGTATCGTCAGTTCGGTTTGAAACATCATTTCTGTCAAAAGATGTGGAAGACCAGCTAGCCCACCAATCGGAGATAACAGACTGCTGACCACTTAATTATACATAACTCATTTGTACAGACAGACTGGTTCGATGGCAGCTGGAATAGCATAAAAAAGACGATATATGCTTTGTGGTCTGGCCAGCTGGTGCAGTTTAGTCGGTGTGACTGGCTGGTGCATATTGGTCAAATTGCAAAGCTTCATGCTTGGCTTATTTCTTAATATGTTCATGGGGTAAATGATTATTGTACACTTGTGTCTCACAGATGGGGGGTGGTATCTAATTGCAAGTGCTCACATCTCATGGGCATGGTCCTATTTGTGAGTCCACACACCCCACTGGTGGGGTCCTGGGCTTATCCCCAGTGGGACTGCAATATATCAATGTCATTCATACTTGTCAATATATCAATGACAAAGTCTTTGAGTTATTCTGATCATATGCGATTCCAGTGATTGACTGGAATCACTGAATTTTCTACTGTATTCATTAATACAGTATGTTCTGATGCTGTTCTGCATTATCACAAGTGGTGGAGAGATCTTGACATCAACCCTAAGACTAATCAACAATTCCACTGTATTTATGGAAACAGTATGTTGTGGCATTGTCTATGAATTGTCATGAGAGGTGGAGGGGGCATGCCATCATCTCTCACAAGTCTAATCCAAAGAGTCAAACATGAAGTATGCATCTAAAAATTCTTGGTCCGATGCATTATAAAGCCTACTCATTTTGTACAATCCTTGAACTGCTTTTTCAAAACAATGGATCAAGTATTTCTAACCAATGTCATCTCTGTAATGAAGAATAAAAACAAACAGGTGCTTAT
>QKMX01369905.1:3659-19089 GCA_003401595.1 Venustaconcha ellipsiformis | reverse complement strand
AGCCAGGTCTTTACTTGTGTCTACATTACACAATATGTTCCCAAGCAGGTCCTTACTTGTGTCTACATTACACAATATGCTCCCAAGCCATGTCTTTACTCGTGTCTACATTACACAATATGCTCCCAAGCCAGGTGTTAAAGAGAGATTTATAAAATTGTCTACAAATGGAACATTTACATTTTATGTTCCCAAGCCAGGTGTTAAAGAGAGATTTATAAAATTGTTAAGTCTGAGGGTCTTTGAAAATTATTTGGACAAGAATTCCACTGTTTAGCTGCTGCATATAACACCACTGTAATAAACTATTCAAATACTGTGTAAAACATTACATAAATAAAAGCAGAATTCTAAAGCAAGTTACTTTTTGTTTTAGTGGCTATTGATTAAATAGTTTTACCTGTCTGTAATTACAATGATGCAATCTATGTACTTTTATACGTTAGAATTAATTAGAATGTACAGCTTCTGCTGTGCTAATGGGAAGTCACATGGTCACAGTCTATCATGTAATGACGAAAATGGGGACAAAATTACCGTATGGAATCTTGTAGCCAGTCTCACTTGGTTTTCGGAGAGTCCTCAAGATATGGTCTGAATGGATGTTAACCGTCAGACCAAAAGCAAAAAGAAAGATACCTGTAAAATTAATGAATATGCCATGATATTTACCATGCTGATCAGTGCATGACACAAACTGAAAAAAAACCCCTTAAAAATGTACAGTACATCTATGTGAATTGCAGTCAAGTTTTATCCTGTAACAAAATGGATCAGTGTCCATCATTACAAGACTAGCATGTCTTTCGTTTAATTGACATTAAGTTGTTTACTTATTACTTACTACTAATTCCCAATTCAATGAGGAATAAGTAACTAATTACTTATAAGGAATAAGTAACCAGTTACTTGTTCCTGATTTAACTATTTGTACAAACATTTGATTACTTATTTCTTATTCACATCCAGTTGTCTATTCATTTCTAATTCAAAGTTCAATAAGTAATTTGTGATAACTTACTTATTGCTGATTAAGAGCTCTTCTGGGCATGCATTCGTGTTATTCTAACCCAGTTGGAAAAATTATTTTTTTTTTGCACCAGCTATATAAAGCTGAATTGAGACAAATCATGGACTATGTGTATGAAGGGGTTATGATGTTGATACATAGTAATTTGATTAAAGATTAATTACTTGTGTTTGGTCTTGGTGTCTTTTCTGGTAATGCATAGCTGCTATTATTCGGATTCAAAGAGCTTACTAATGACTCAAACAACGTGAAACTAGATAAAATAGCGGACTCGGTAGCTGGTTACTTATTCCTTATACAACTGGGTATAATAAATAAGTAACCAACTTGATGTCGATTTTCTTTTTCCCAATTAATGACCAAGAAAACCAATTTATTTGACACTCTGAAGACACTAATGTGCTTTTGAAATCATTAACACTCGATTTAAAAAAAATACCATATCCCCTAATTTTATATGTATGACAATTACAGTAGTACATTCACTTTTTGTTGAAAAGACCCAAAGATGTGTGCTTAATGTACTATAATAAAACAAGACAAATGAAATGTAAGAAAATAAGGCAAATAAAATGTAAGAATATAGGGCAAATGATATGCAAGAAAAAATATTTTATGATGAATCTGTTCAGACTCGCCTGCATAGAAGTTCCCCGCCAGGTACCACGAGGTCCCAAAGTCTCCATGATAGGCCAGGTATCCCACCTGAATGTATCCATTAACAAGGCAGAACATGAACGCCAGAATGAAAGGGAAGAACGGGGTTGGCTTGCCCCCACGGATCAGAATTGGAAATATGATAGCTCTGTGGTAATAATAATAATAATAATAATAATAATAGCAACAGCTCAAAAAATTTAAATTGAGTGTCTATTTTATTTTAAAACTGTGCTAGGTGAAATATTTACATGTACTTTCCATTACAGCATAAGTAATCATCTTACATACAGTGTCTTCTTTTTGAAAAAGGTTTAATTTGTAAATATTGAAATCATGTACAGTTTATTCTCATTAATTTGTAGTACAATAATATATATTTTAAGATATTACACTACACATTTTGAGGACACTTTCATAGAAAATAGACGTAAAGGACTATATGGACATTATGCACTGTTTCAAGATCATTCTAAAATTCCATTCGAATATTTTCCACCAAATTGACTAAAACACTCGTCACTAATTACTGGTAAATACATTATTTACAGCTGATTTGCGTAATTGTATTATTAAAGTTATTGTAATATACCTTGAAACTGATTTCAACTATAATTTGATTACTTTCTTAATTAATACAAAAATTTGACTTGTGATGTTCTATTCAGAATGTGGATGAAAGGCAACAGATTATCTATCTTTAAATAGTAGAAAGTTGATCCAAAGATAACTCTGGAATATTCATATGAATCATGCAGTAACCAGTTTTTTTTTTTCTTTTTAAAAATAGATATTCATTTATTTGTAAACAAAAGCAAGTTACGGTTGCAAGTAAACAAAAGCAAGTTACGGTTGCAAAAAAGTTACTAGAGTGTGAACACTGACAAAATAAAATACGATTTTCAAAAGTTGTTTTAAGTGACTGATCATATATATTATGTACAATCAACTACAACTGTACTAACAAAAGAATCATTAACCAAAACGGTTTAAGAGTACCATATAAAATGTATCATTCTTTCGCCAACAACAAGCTATCTTAAAAAAAACTTCGCTAAAACCTTTAACACCATTTTTAAACCATTCAGTCTATATCACTGAGAAATATGGGGTGCTGAACTACCGGAAACCTGCAGAAGCATGATGCCTGTGACTTTTATGACATAACAAAAATAAACATTTGCAAAAATTCATACAAAATTTTTGAAACTCTAAAACATCACAAACCTCATTGGCAACAGCGAGTTTAGGCTCTATCATATGAACTTAATTATAATAAAATAATCTAATTATAATAAAATAACTTGATTATAATAAAATATCTGCGTCGTTCAGAAAATATATAACAAAAAACGGCACGCAAGATGCAAATTACAAGAACGAATGTAGGTTACTATTAAATGAGGATTTTATTTACTGTTTTACCCGACTAAACAATAAAACAGTACTAATCTCTCCATATTCGCGGACTTAAAGATACAAAATGAAGCCTTTGTTTGCTTTATGTAATAAATCATGATAGTATTTTATCTTTTTATCTTTTAGTGGTATTTTATACATATTACAGATCAGCACTGTTCACAGAGCATGAGACATACATCAGCATTAAATTATGCACAATCCAATTTTGTTTTGTTTCTCTGAAACCAACATGGAGCTGCAAGCCATATAGCAGTAAGTTGAATTTACAACGTGCCCCATTGTTATATAAAGTCGCTAATTGTGGCCAAACTAAGCCACCAGGTTGCATTAGGCAGATGGCAGAATAAGTAAACAAGAGACAAATCAACTGAACAAGTTAACAGCGATTATTACATCCCTCAACTATTTAAAATCTGTGTATTTTGGATGTCCGAAAAAAATTACGCCATTCACCCTTATAGACACCTTTAACAGTTCAGTACTGTGTGTTATGTAACAGCTGTGCACAAGCAAAGGTCACAGTCTAAAATATATACAAGTATTGACGAACACATAAATCGCCCGGACCCAGACTGCGTGAAATATAATCTGAGTTTATAGCAAAATTTATAAGGGAAAAATCGCGTTTTTAACCGATGTAAAAATGAGTTAGAAAAGGGAATTTACTTTATCACAAAAGGGTTCACTTTATAATAAACAATGATGGCTATTGTATTATATATTAGAAGACTTTCTAAATAATTTAAAAACGCTATTCTTTACTACAAACTGTGCACATTTTTGATGGCACCGTTCGCGGGTGAATTAACTACATTTGAGTAACAATTCTATCAAAGGCTGCCTATGCCATTCACTTAGTGATTTTCTTATCAAGAAAGGTTTTAAGGGAAAAACTGGACTTTTTCCACAAATAAGTTAATTGAACGAACTATATTTTCTTAAAAGATATGTCTAACCTATTGGTTCCCAACCTTTTGGTGATAGCATAAAGACTTCTTTGTAATGTAAAGAAATAAAAACTTCGCAGACCCCCACATGCTAATAATCGAACTTTTAGGTTTCATTAATCCAGAAAATGCATACCCTTTGATACAACTCCGCAGCTCCCCCACCCCACCAAAGGAGGGTGGTTTGTGGCCCACAGTTTGGGAACCACTGGTCTAGCTATTGTGTCAAAATATTCTTGAAAAGTGGTTACTTTTCCCACGTAATAAAATGAACAGATCATTCATTAACAAAATTGTCTCAGTAAGTCTTCTTTATTCACGAACAAATCGCCATTTTTCATGAATATTGATACTCCTTGCTGACCAATGCACACATTTAGTGAAGATTACATACTTAACAACAAAATTAACTGATTTCGTTCAAAATCTGTATCGACGTGTAAGAGAACTTTTATTTTCTTTAAAGTTGTCCTTTTATTTTTTTAATATATCTTTCATCAAAAATTTGCATGGACGTATCAGGGTACTTTATATTTTTCAAGAAAACTGCACTTCCGCTTATCCTGATTTTCTTGGACTTGGCGAGTGTCATCTATATTTTGTGCGATTCGGTCATCCGACACACAAAATGATTAGAGTTGCAATAAAAGAGCCACTACCAAATATCAATCTTACTGAATTTGCGAAGAATCATTCGAGTTTTCAAGGTGTGTTCATCCAATTATACCAGTTTGGTTCGGCTGTCATTTTAATACACCAGATACCAATGTTATTCTCAACAAATGCTGCGCAACAAATAAGCGTGGTTGGGCTCCAATAGTGTTATTGCGATATATATTAGACACTAAAATTTTAACGTCGTTAACGGTAACCTCTGCGACAATTTCGTACAAACAACAAAAATAAATTTGGTTACCTGAAGACGACAAAGATATCTGCAGAATAATTATTGGAAAATTTCACTCAGGGTTCATCATCTGATAATACATGTCGTTGTACAAGATTAATCATGGATCCAGCAGATTTAGATTTTGCCATCAAGGAAAAAGGTGTGTTGGTGTCATGGAGAAATGCAGCAACATGAGATGGAACAATTACTGGAACTATCAAGCTACAGCGACGGCAGTTCTCAATTTACTCATCTGAGATCACCAATGTTGGCATACTCGTCAATAAATCTATTATCGATGATCAACAGATTTCCAAATGACGCTGTTAAAGTTGCCATGGATTCTTTCTACATCAGTAGCTATAAAAAGAATCTTATTCCATTTATGGAAAGACATTGAAGGTGTTATCTTCGGGTAGTGGAGAACATAAAATGAACAAATACTCAGTTATCTCGAGTCTGCCTACGTTAAAATATCACATATCTGCCTCATCAGCGATAACTTATCACAGATTTGATTGGCTCCGTCAGTAAATGATCCAATCACGAGACATATCATGGTCTATCTAAATGGCCCTGGTGGTTCTGGTAAAATAAAGCATGCGATGGAATTATTCAAAAATTCAAATATGATCGTCTTGACGCCAACTCACCGGCTTGCCAGAAAAATGCAGCTTCGTGGTGTCAGCGCATGCACGCGTCTTAGTTTCTTATATTGCGTGGTCATGCATGGACCTCCGATCGAATGGGACAAAAGTAAATTCCGAGAATAATTATTTGGGACGAAATATGTGCGGTGTCTAAGGATATTTTAAAAATATTTGTTGATTACCTAATGAGGAAAAACACGCCAATTATTATGTGTGGCGATCCAGGGCAACCTCCGCCAGTTACTGCAGAAACCCCACATGAATGGTTAAACAACTACTTTGGCTACTACGAAGAAATGTTGAATGATCATCGATCAAATGATGAAACGTTACGACAATTACAAACGCAAATCAGTCTCCAACCAGATAAAAATCAATGTGATATCATGCGTACTGTAATTCCAGTCAGCAATGTTCGATTTAATAGGTCTATCCAGGAAAACTGTACGAGATTCACTTCAGCGTACATTATTTGATCTTCACAAAAAAATTTTCCAACTCAGCAAGTCCCGTTTGTTACCGCCTTGCCGGCAAAATATAATCACTGACATTCCTGGAACTGGCATGAAACAAACTCTCGTTCTTAATAATATCGTCGAGGTTCCAAAAGACGGTGTACAACAAGTGCTGTCACTAAACCCATCGTGTACTTTGGCATACACAATAACAAATCATTGGTCTCAGGGATTAACAATACCATACCAATATCTGGTCAAATTTAGCTTATCTGGCTCTGTCTAGAGTAACAAAAATATCTCAGTTACGGAAGGTTGTCTATGTGTTTGAGCTGCCAACAGCGTCTTCAACGCTACAAACAACAAAGTCACCAGGAATTATCAAACCAGTGAAGAAAACATTAGCTGATTATGCGTGACATGCCAAGAAATAAGCGCCAGTTTGATCTGGATGTGGAATTTGTCATAACGCTGAAACAACGACAAAATAATACGCCATCTGTAACACAATAATATTGTTACAATATTTTCCTCATGACGTAAGACAAATTACCGTGGACAGAATAGATAGTTGTCTCGGTACACACGCGAGATTGTCGCTCTGACATGTCTTGAATGTAAAAGACGTAGAGTTTCGTTCCTCCGAGCTAGTGACTCCTGTCAGCGTTTTATAATGGGGCGTATTCAATTTGTTGGTAAGTGGGTGTTTTCAGGAATTACATGTCATTGTTCGCCGACAAATCCACGTTGTGGAGCTGTTCAATCAACGGTAGTCTGTAGATCGCAAAGTGCACAGTAGATCTTACCACGCTGAAAGTTTTATGTGTTGTTGCACTCCATGCGGGATCAGTTGCTCTTGCTGCACCACCCCCAAGATCACCAGCTGAATATAAATACCTCGCTGTTTACTTTACTACCAAACACTGGTGAAGGTTGATCCGCAAGTGATTTGCGTCGTGGTATGTGTATTTTTGCAATTGCATTGACAGGTTTCGTGTTAATTACACTCGTGACCTCGTTGTTTAACACGGCAACTACACGAGGAAGTTTAGCAACCCATTCAAGAGATCTGTCATGAACGCGCTGTGTTCCGCTCAGTAATTCTTAGGCAAACTGATGTCCAAAGAGTAGCTGTGCATGTGTTTGATTAAATAGTTCAACAATTGTCTGATCGCGATGTATTGCGGTGTGTCCACATCTGATTTTAACGTTATATTGCTGCATCAGTGTCGTTACTGCACCAAGAAATTATTTGCCAGGATCAACCTGTATGAGCTGTAGTCGCGTAATGGTCCTCGCAAATAAACAAGTTCAAACACTGCTGAAACTTCAGTTGTTGTTTTAGACGATAACGGTTTAGCCTCTTTGCATTTACTTGACAAGACTACGACAGTCAATGTGTATTTGTATGTGCACTGTTTATGCACGCCATGTGGTAAAACAAGATATCTGCTTGATGAACTTCGTTGGGTGTGCTGACATCAAACCGTCCATGTTGAATAATTTTGGGACGTGAAAGATAAATTTGTCATATCTCATGTCGTGACTACGAATCTGCGGCTAAACCTCTTGTGACACCTGTTGCATCATCGAATTTTGTAACTGCTGCTGTACCTCTCCAATATCCTCTTGGACTATAATACATCTGCTTCATTATGTAACTGTTGGCGTTTAATTGCCAGCTCCTAACACCTTTACCTGTCATCGACGATCTTACGAACCAATTCGCGAGCGCTTCTCGTATGTTTTATTCTTTATCGAATTCAACGTGTGAATCAGCTTGACATCAGCGATATGATGTTGTTGTAAATCTGATTTCTTGTACGCGACATCAAGAACATAGTACGCTTGATCAATAACATTTACCCGAAATTCACCTGCTTGTTTTTGGTTGATTGTTTCGTCAAGTCTAATATCAAAGCGAGTTTCAGGACAACAATTATTGTACTCTGGAAAAAGCTTCTCACCAGGATACTTACCCCATGGCGTTCCATGTGTTTTCCAGAGTGCCTTAGGAATATCACCACCAGCAATGCTCGCATTGCTGATCGCAGAGCGATCCAAAGTCCAAAACATACTTTTGTGAGCCCGATTTTACACATTTATCTGTCAGTGCCGTTGTGTTAATTTTCAACATTGTTGCTCTTAGAAAATAAGTCCCAGTGATTGTCTTCCATCGAACACAATATAAAGTCATTATTGTAAATAATATTATATTGGTACAATATGAACGTATTTTACTTTTCAGCAACATGCGAGCAAGCATCGATCAGGCATCATCCAGTGTTACCAAATTCCATTCGAGCTGATATAATTAGTCGAACTGGGTCGGGTAAAACTCGATTGTTACTCAAGCAGATAAGGTGGCTCAAATGGGACAAACTTTATTTAGTAACGCCACCCGTGATGACCAACAATGCTATAACTTTCTTAAGGAATTTAATGAATCTTCAACAGCTCAAGACGATGTTATTGAATTTATCACATACATCTATGAAGTGCTATCCGTCGAGGATCTTAACGGAGATATAAAAAATCTAGTGGTTTACAAATACATCATGCTTGACACAGAAGGAAATCCAGCCAGAATATTTTCATGGGGGTAGACATAATAACACAGATGTCATTTACCTAAGTTACCCAGCGGTATACTCAGATTCCCAAAGTGATTAGAGATAATTGCAATTTGGGGGTTATTTTTAACGGTGTGGATACATATACACTGCGTAATATTCATCAGACATGGTGTACCGACGACATTGACAAAAATAAAGTATAAAATTTCTTCGCAAATGCTCAGAAAACCCTGCATGGATTCATTCCGGTTAAGTTTACACGATACAGCAACACGTTATCGAATTGGTCTAGATAAAATCTTGTATTAAAGAAATTTATTTGCTGAATAATTAACCAGGAAAATTTTAACAAGATTATCTCCATGACCGAACAACTGAAGCAAGATAGTGTCGCGTTTCAACAAGATCTTTAAAAAAATCAACGATGATTTTGAGATGATACAGCAGCGACGCAAAAATGACAGATACACACTCTCGTTTGAGTACAGATTTATCAAATTACTCCAACGCGAAATTGAACTGTCATTGGCGGATGTACATTAAGAAAATGATATAGCTAATTTGTTCATTGGCAAGCGCCATTGAGAAAAAACTAAAAGTTATCTCGAGAACATGACATTCGATCGACTGTAAGTGCACGTGCAAGGCAGCTAAAACAAACATGTGCCCGACTGCTTGAAATCCACCGCTAAAGTTCCATCAGAATGCAAAGCATTTCGCAATGAGGAATAGCCCAAACAAGAAACAAATTAATGAAAAAATAACGAGAAAATGGATTTTTTGGTTAATTTTATTTTTGTTGTTAAATTTTTGTCATGGTGTTCCGTTATGATCTGTTACGCACCTTCAAAAAGCGGCCACTTTTTCACCACGTGTGTCCAATAAATTAGTATTGTTCGGTTAGATGAAAACGTAGTCGTGACGGCGATGGATTAAGACATCGTAAATAAACAGGATTTGTGGGCACCGACACAATCAAATGACTAGGCGGGACATCTCATGAACAAATGTAAAGAACATATCCAAGCTGGGCCTGCTCTTGTAATGCTAGCTGCCACATACCAGATTTACAGAAATCGTCGAAGGCGATATTGACAATACCGAGTAATACATCGTAACCATCGCCTGTTGGATTTTTATTATGTAGGAGAATATTTTTGGGATTTTTTATTTTTCCCATGCCGCATAAATCTTCGGAAAAAAAATCTGTCAACCATGCCGTAAAGATCACGCTGAATTTTATCAGTGTTTAACCAGGGTAGTTTGAACGTAGAAATTTAGTCTTTGGTGATATAAAAAAATCAAGAAACTTCTCTTTTAAATCTGGGTAGTATCTTATGATGTCATCTTCTTTAGTGTACGCTACTGCTTACAACACAGATTTTGGAAAATGTGCAGTTAGATTTTACCTGGTTCAGATGTTGTACTGTCTCGATGGTCCTCGAAAAGCTTTCTCAGACTGGCCTGTGTATTTTCATGTTCCTTCGCTATTGCGTCGACGAGTACTTCACTAGAAGTATCCTTTGATCTGCGTGAATTCCTTAACAATTCTTCACTAAACATTACCTCTCAAAAATACATTCTTTACTACCGCTGTTGACATACAATTTCAAATATCTCAGTAGAAAATCGATATCCCACATAAACTGGTAATCCCACTGTTCTTTGTTACTAAGATTAACCCACTGTACTAGATACCTTGGACTTCTCATAAGTTTTTTGTCGTCTCATAAATAATCAGATCGCGCTGGTTGTGGTCATGGAACAACAGTTCATACTTCCAGCGGTGATTCCAACACAAACCTAATCGACGAGTAATATATGTTGTCAATATCGTAATTGTATTCCGTGGAATCCCTTGTCGATATTTCAATGGCGCCACTCAGCGTTGGCTCGTGTACTTTATAGCGAACTTTGATTCTTTTCCTGTTATTGATTTAATTCTGCGCTGAAGTTCATTGATTTGTTTCATTTGATATGATCCTGTTAGGATGGTAACGACTTCACAAATTGGGGTTTTCACACCAGTTGCATCAGCGGCAGTTTTATGAGAAAATACCAGTGAGTTATTAGTGGCTAATCCACCAAATGATTGTTTTCTCTGATATTTGGACAACTATAATAACTTTATAATTAGGCTAGTGCGATCTGAAGTGACCGACCATTAGGTGCTTTTATTGGAGTTGTAAAACAAATATCGAATTCTGGCCGTTTTGACGTTGCTATCATTGTGGTGGTCGGTGGTGGTGTATTAGCGATGATCTGATTCATTCTGATTCATGTTTATGTGATATTGATAATAAATATCCCTAATTGCAGCAAATTCATTGTCTGATATTACACCGGTGTTTAACCCCTCTGACAGTATCAATGATATATTTATACACGCATACTTCTCCGCGTAAGTTATTTCTGTTTACTAATGCAATTTTTTACTGGTACATGTAGATATATTTTTTTCGCGATATCATTGAGTATATCAGCAACACCATCAACAACAGCGATACCGATTCCAACCACCGGCGTTTTCACATGCATTGTTTCAGCGACCAGCGAGGAAACTGCGTATACAATATTATCGATGACTATGGTATGTCTACCATATTTGTTGTTTGTTTTATCATCTGCTCGTCTATAATTTCTTCAAGCAAAGCCCTTCACGCACATGCTTGATTATACCGAAAGGACTGTGCAGGATTCATTATGGCATTACTAAGTTACCAATGGAGGCCTTTTCGAGACGAATTCCAGACGCAACCAATAAGTCGTAGCGGTGAATTTTTTGTCTTTTGAATCCAGTATCGGTGGAATAACGCAACAGATATGTCCTAAATATTATAAATTTAGAAGCACCAAACACCCTGGTGACATCAGCGGTATGTTTGATGCAATTGTTTTGTGGTGACCATGTTGCTGATGCAGCCTCCACTGCGTATACCATGTTGATGAGCGGAGTCGTATGAATTACACTATATTGAATCTTATTGATTTTTGAGCGATGTCAACGAGGTGTATGCGAATTTCAGACAGCTTAATGTCGACCACCGTTGGATTTCCAAAGAAATTTTCCACGGTTTCATTTATGTTTCTACTAAAACTCATAAACGAGGTTACATGAAGATTATATTCAGATCAGAAAATAGTCAATCCATCATTGACTGGCATAACGAGGTCATCAATGGGATGTTGCTATTCACGTATTTCTTGCAGCGTCATCGTTTGGTGCTGGTTCTTTCAAATTAGCAATATTTCCTCTCCTGTTGAGATCGCCAGTCATTGCATCGCCTGCTTCAGCAACGCATTTACTAATCTCGGTTCTTATCGTGGTGTTGCAGCAGTCCACGTATATTTATGTTGCCACGTCATCATCCGATCTTGGTTCTCTAACACTGGTAATTGTGATTCTGTTCATGTTCAGATCGCCATACTTTATGTCTCCAATTCTTTTAATACGTACAGAAATCTCTCCAGTGATTGTTAGAATTGATTCTTCTGAGTTTCTAATTTTACCAGTTTAGTAAACATCACTAAGTTATCTTCGATCGCCAACGGAACCAGCATAATAATATATGTCAACGAGATACTGCTAGTCTTAACCGACCTTGCTGGTCCTAAAAAACAACTTCATTTGAGACAGCATCGGCGATACGCAATACATCGGCAAGTTCATCTCGTGTCGCGTGTTTGAATAAATCGATGTCACCGTGACCTTTCGCGTAGCAGATCTTCCGTAAATATCTATTATATATCATTAAATTATTTAAAATGACTCTTGTGTGTTCTCCAGTGTTGTTCGATTATAAAATTTTCTCGGTAACAACAGTAATATTAAATTTCTCAAACTCTTTTGTATATCTCTCTTATTAAATGTCATTTCAATTATTTCCTGCCCACCAACTCTAAGAAAAAAAGGTGTTTTGTGGAGATTCTATACTTGTCTCATAATCCCCCAGCTTGAATTTTACTCCAATGTCAGGTACATATACTCTGTATATAAAAATCCCCATTACTTTATATATTCTAAAATACCCATCAAGTATCTCCTTTGTGTTACTATATCCAATCATACCAGGATTGGATCCTAACAATATTGTATTATGTTCATCGAATATAAAAAATACTCTTAGTAATTAAATCATTGGGTTTCCAAAAGCAATTATAGGCGACCTAAATAAGAATCTGATAGTTTTTGAGATAGCTAATAAACGCGGTTATTTGACCATCATGTGGTTAATTTATCACTCGTTATCGTTACTGAGGTCCTTACCGCGTTATTACTGTCGTGCACGTACTTCTTCGTTATAGCGACATCGGCTAATTTTGGTTCTCCAAAACCAGCATTTCTATTTCCAGTCATAACTTGTAAACCAGTCACTGAACCACCACATACAGAAACATATATATACGAAACTACGATTGATATATTCTAGGTTATTTTCCCGTCCCCGGTAAATACCAAGCTGTCATCATTGGTTGCACCTAAACCTCGCAGGATAATATCGGCCCACTAATATTGTTTGCTCATTAACCTTCCTTATTGATTCTGAAAAATAACCATCTGGATCAGCTCGCGTCACAATCGCAAACATCTCAACTTCACCTGGGCACTTATGTGTAGCAGATATTCCGTAAATATCTACCGTTATGAACCATTAACCTGTTTAAAACAACCACGTGTGCAGATTTATGCGGCGGCGCTGATGACTTTGACACGGCGTTAAGTACATAAAACACTTAAGGACCGCATATTGGTGGATCCGTTATTATCTGTGTTGATAATGTTTAATACCAGATTGGGTGATCGAAACTCTAATGATACTCCAAAAATTCTCTCGGTGGTGACAGTCCGTGCGAATCAAAATAAACAAAGCTACGTGGGTGAACCGCGTATGCAACTCAGTGAATACCTGGACTAGAATGTTCATCGAGATTAATAATACCGGTTTCAACATGGTTTGGTTTTCCGGTAAATGATTATGCATGTAAATAGCTCTGATGGCTTTTATGTTAAATCGCCGAGCAGCATCATTTAAATCAAAACTGGACAAGGGAAGCTTTAACGAAGCGTCCTCGGCAGTCTCAGGCTTTGATCATACGGCTTTTCAAAAATTTGTATAGCGCATCCATTTTTGTGGTGTTTATGCCGTGTCCTTGTTTCTTGTTTTCAGTACCTTGCCTGCAGCTGTTCCAACGACACCGAGTTCAGCTGGTTTTTCAACAGCTGAGGCTGAGGCTGCAGTAACGCTGGTAACAGCGCTAGAAACGGAAATATACCGCCGGATTTTATTGAAAGATCAAATCAAACGCCAGAGTTTGATTTAATGCTTCATTTTAGTGTTTGAGCTGACGTTCGGTCAACGATAATTTATCTGGGCCCTGCAACGCCGCTGATTTCAGAGTTATTTTTCCCTAGAATTCTTCTCGATGCGGATTGCAGTTTTATAATCCGTCCAGGTGTCAGAGTAACATTGACGTGATGACATGACATTAAAACATCATAAATGATCTAATTACAGATCGCTTGCGATCCAATTACATATTCAGAAAACGTATGTTCGCCAACACCTACAAGCAACATTGTTTTGTCTGACAGTATAACAACGATTGCTCTGTAACAACCAGGACCAACCGGTAGGTAGTTAACAGTTGCTCGCACATGAATATCAACGACAGATTGTCTGAACAAATCAAAATGTTCCAGTGAGAAATAATAGATTGGATACAGCGTTAAGAAATCACACTAATATATCTGTAAACCAGAATCAACAATCTAATCACGCCTCATAAATCTCATCAAATTGTGTCACGTTTGCAGTTCATGTATCAGTAAATTTATAAACTTGGATATTATCACCACGTTTAATAAGTAGACATCACTTCAAGCAGTGTTAATCGATTGTGCAAGTCGCAGGCCACCCAGATTTATATAATAGCTGCTAGTCAAAGGGCTTGTAGTCCTCACATCTAGGCGTTAAACACTGGTCCAGGGATCAAAAGGAAACCCGCAGGGAGAACGTGGCATGTTCTCATCCGCCACGTAGACAGACAAGCTAGAAGACATTGTTAGTTATGTTTGAATGGGACTGTCCACATCGATATACAATCGGAATTAAGATAGAGGGGGATTAAATCTTAGATCGAAATTATAGCTTAAACGTGCAGTANNNNTATTAGTATACCTGGGCATATTATGAGAACATCTTGCCGTTATAAGAATTTAGGATACTCCGGAAAAAGCCACTCGTAATTTGGCGGGAATCTTAGGACCAGAATTGTAAGAGGGAAAAACTTCAACAATGTCAGTAAGTTATTTGCTAGATATTTGCAAAAAACATTAACGGTGTCATAATTGTAATTACTGGCAGTATGTATACATAACTACTGGGATCGTTTAAGTATGGAGAATTACCTTGTAGTGCTTCATTTATAAGCACATTTGAGACATGAATTTAAGTTTACGTAGAAAATCATGTAGAATGCTAGTCCGTCAATGTTAATATTGTAATTCACTGGTAGGCTACTTCGTAGAAACTGTACCTTTAGAAATGCGTTATGTTAGGGTTTACGCATTTATAAATTGAAATTTATGAAAATGATGGATGCATGTACGATTACAATAGATATTTGAATATATCAGAGCATGGATATTTTAATATTTGTATATTTGGTATGAGTTGTGATGTAAAGATATGCGTCTAATTGTTGTTTATTGCTTTCTGTAATGGAATTAGAGTATGTACTGATGTGAAGCAATTTATTGTTATCTTTATAAGAGTAATTGATACCGTGCTTTTATTATGTTGT
>QKMX01369858.1:16514-27013 GCA_003401595.1 Venustaconcha ellipsiformis | reverse complement strand
GTGTGTGTGTGTGTGTGTGTGTGTGTGTGTATAAGCAGAATAATTTAGGAAAAAAGTAAAAACCTGGAAGAAGAGAAGTGAGTTATCAGCAGGCAAAGGTTTAAACATGGACAGTTTTAAGATTCTTTTATATATTGTTATTGTAGACTGCCAAAGACAAGATCACATGCCTAACCTTGACCCCCATGACCTCTCATACTGAAACCCCATGTGAATAAGAGTTTCAGTGTGGCTGGACTTTTTGATGAGTACAAAGATGTCACTCGTTAGATGCATAGAACCTGGCATAGCATTGTTCAGTATACTAGAGCTGGTTCAATATCATTGATGCTTAGTATAATAGGTTTTTACTGTATCTTGCATGATAATGTCAGTGGTTTATGGTTTGTTTTAATGTGTTCTGTTTATATTCACCCAGAAAATTTCAGTACTATTGTAATTCTCCTTCCCAATTTATGGTAAAACAGCACATTAAAATAAAGAAAATAAAAAAATTGAAGGAAAAAATTATATGCACACTGTGGAATTTGAACATGATTTGTGTGCATGCAAGGCATCCATACTTACCACTTGACCATGAAAGCATCTGAAAATAGCTCAGACTAATTGTCTTTAATGTTATGAACTTGGCAGTGAAAAAATTTGTTGTATTCCACACCAGTGTGTGTGTGTGATTTAGATTTTTTAATAGAGCTTTAAAACATTTTCAGTCAAATCTCTATGATGTCTGCAGTATGGCAGTTAATAATGGTCTAGTAGCAGACATGTATCATCTTGTCCCACCCAGTCACAATATCCTGACATAAGACCAACCAGTCCTAACACTACTCACTCAATGCTTAGGACCTAGCAAGGCAGCCACCAGTACCATTTTTATAAGTCTTTGTTATGACTCAAATGGGGTTTGAACCCGTATCTTCCTTCATTGAAGTCAGACACTCTGATCACTTAGGCTACATGAGCAGTACTACTCCAGTGAATTATTAAAATTACATGTACTTCTTTTAGAAGATCCAGTAATTCACGGCTAGCATAAAATAAAATTGTTTATTTCAGATTACCACTGCCACCAGGTGCATTTTCCACACTTTGGGATAATGACCACCGATTTAAACATACATACTTTAGCAAAATTGAGGTGAGCTTTTCAATCAAACACATAAGTGAATTTTTTGTGGGATTTTGTAGATAGCAATGTAGTTTCTTTCTCTTATGATGATCAAAAAAGCGCCAAAATTGACTACAGAATGTAAAAAGTCATATTTTAATTTACCCCAACCAGTTTTAGGTGGAAAATGGTCACAAAATTCAACATTTTGAAACAAAAGGGGGAGTATAGGCAAAAATGGTACACTCAAGACTGACTATTTTGTCTGAATCATGCCCAGATGTGGATCTTGCATATATAAAACATGCAAAAGATCCAGCACAGGAAACATGTTTAAGACATATTCAAAATATAATGCAAAACACATATAATTTCTGGGTAAGACTTGTAATTGATAAATCTCTGATTAGTTTTTACTTGAAATTTTGCATTATGTTTAGCTATACACATTATGTAATGCATATGTTGTACTTATGTGATAACTTTGCCAGTGATGCATGTATATGACATATAATTAAACATTATGTCTCCTTCTGTCTTACCATTTTTGTGTTAGATAGGAAAAATTTTAAAATATACACTGGTCATACTGCTCTTTTCTGTTTCAAAATATAGGGTTATTATGACACAATGGACTCTGGTTATAGAGACAAGGATGGTTACATTGCTGTGATGTCACGAACAGATGATGTCATCAATGTGGCAGGACATCGCCTATCCACTGGAGCATTAGAGGAGGTATGATTTAAAATATTCAAGATTTGAGGGTTGAGAATGTGTCATTGAAATACACAAGTTGACAGATTTGCACATCATATGCTTCATGTCCTCTTGAGTTGCATGTAAATAGACCTGCTACAGTTGTTTCTTTACTTAACAATTTCATACTGTTTACATGTTTTCACTTGATCTTTCTATTTTTAATACTTCATACAGATTTTGAAAATCTTTGCCTTTTATTTTTTTTTATTATACTTAATGTCTGCATTTATTTGAATGTGGTTGTCTGTCTCAGGTTAAATGCAGTTCCCTTTTTTAAAATTATTTGTGGTACTTGCTTTTCATTGGCGGCATATTACCATTATTTTGCATTGAATGTTATACATGCACATATGTCACTGATTTGTTTTTTTCGGTTACCTTGATCATCACTCCTGGAATGTGTAGTGTAGAATTGTAATCTGGTTTATTATCTTTACACTTTCATGTCTCAGGGATATCTGTGGAGGGAATATATAGTATTCTCTATGTCTGTATCTTTCAAGGAGACATCGGATTAACCATGGTTGTGGAGCAAGAATATGAAGTATTATCTATGTTTGTGGAGGGAGTAGATAGTGTTATCCTTGCATATGACTGGAGCATATAGTGTTTTTCATGTCTATGTTATGTAGGGATCACAAAGTGTTATTCATATCCATATATATAGAGGCATATAGTCTTGTCCATGGCAATGCAGGATACATGGATTATTTTCCAGGTGCATGTCAATGGAGGAAACATAGTATTTTCCAGGTCCATGTCTGTGGAGGATACATACTGTTGGTCCTGTAAGTTGGGATGCATTTGGTTTGAGCCAGATCCATTGGAACCATATCATAGTACAACCTTGCCATAACTAGCTGTCACCATTTGTCCAGCATAGTCTTAGTGACAGATCTGTCCATTTTGCTTTACTGTCAGCAACATACCCTTACTATGACAGAGATTTCAGTGAGATCTGTCCATGCATTCAGGCCCTTGGAAAGGCTGGTTCCAGTGATAGCTGTCTAATTTTCTCAGCATGGGGACTTTTTTGATGAGATAGTTTTGCCAACTAGGATTGATGGGGATCTTAGTGACAGATCCATATGTTTAGCTGCATCATCGGTGACATACCCTCACTATGATGGAGATTTCATTGATAAATCTGTCTGTCCAGCCAGGCCCTTGGAGTGGCTGGTTTCAATGATAGCAGGATCATCTTGTATACCACCAGCATCCAGGTCAACAATACACCAGGCAACCAGCCAGCTGTTCCGGCAGTGCTAGACCGCTATATGTTCACTACTTATCCACATGGGAGAGTTAGTGATATTTTCAAAGAAGACTCATTACCAGGTATTGCTTATCCAGAGTTGCAAGTGGAACCTGGTCAGGAATCAACACACAGTGAGTGTGATGAATCTTTTACCAATCAGCTGTACTCAGATTTGACCATGGAATGGACTGAATTTAGCCTCAAGTCCACAGTCAAGGACATTTTTAGGCTGTTGGTAAGTTCAAAATGGCCTCCACCCCTAATGTAACTCAAAACTATAAAGTTAAAGCATCAATAGATTTTGACCAGGAGGAAGAAATGCTGTCCTTTGTCTTCTTGCCCAATCAGATAGAATTAAGATCAATGAGATCAATGACTGCCTCGATGGCAGAATTGTAGATGTGAGGAATTCTAACGTTTTCCTTTTTGGGAGCTGAGTACCTGCAACATTCTAAGCTCACTGGTACAACACTTGGATGCCTTCAGTAATTATCTCCAGGCCTTGATTAAAAATATAATCTAAAAGGAGATTATATTATCTCCTATAATATAAATAATTAAAAGTGAATTATTTACTTTTAATTTAAAGTGGATAAAAATTTGTTCCATGCCACATCCAAGCTAGTTTGGAATGTTGTTGCTGTGTCTTTCATATTAAATTTAAAGGCTGATGCAACTGACTGCTTCAACAAACTTCAAGCTGATACAGTCTGACAAATGTCTGATGTCACTCAAGCCTCATCCTACCCTGGTTGTATGAATGACCCTGTTTGGGTAACCATTACTCTTTAGAGGAAATTTAAAGAAATTTGGAGGGCGGCAGCTTAGGAACATCTCCTCCAACTCACAAACAATCAGTCCAAACCTCTGAGGATAGACAATAAGCTGACTAGGGACAAGAGATATTTTTAGACAAAGGTGCAGTATAGATCCCAGCACATGCCAGGAGACAACAATCTAACCAAGCTAGGAGCAACCATACAAAGGCGGCAAGAAACCAAGTTTCTCTGCCTTCAAACCTCCACAATCTAGACATTGAACTACCATCCCTTCCCCACTGCTCAGACAGAC
The DNA here is from genome assembly GCA_003401595.1 of Venustaconcha ellipsiformis. Taxonomy (NCBI): domain Eukaryota; kingdom Metazoa; phylum Mollusca; class Bivalvia; order Unionida; family Unionidae; genus Venustaconcha; species Venustaconcha ellipsiformis. Next base: position 22,814 of record QKMX01369858.1, on the reverse strand, counting down.
TACCTGTGGATTGCTGCCTCCTTCAGTTTCAGGATCACTGGATTTCTCAACTCCCTCAGACCAGTTGGGAGATCAAGTTAAATTTGGATCAAATTTCCATCTCTCCTCCTTTCATGGAGATACTGTCAGATTGAGAGAAGGATGCTTTTTTACAACAATAGTCATTCATTGAAAAACAGGCAGAGGAGTGCAAAGCCCATAATCTCCAGGGTTTTATTCAAGGCTCTTATTCTAAAGGCAAACAGCACGTGGAGGCCAATCATCAACCTGAGTCACCTCACCAGTTCATTTCACCACTGAAATTCAAGATGGAGATGGTCTGATCAATCCATCTCTCTATCCAATAGAATGAGTATGCCATCAGTCTCAATGTGACCACCCTACTTTCCTGTGGTCTCAACATCAGCCCTTTTAACCAAGTTTATGGACTGTGTTGTCTCCCAATTTTGATTGATTTTATCCACAACAGTGGCAGCATACCTGGATGACATCCTCCAGAAATATATGGTAAGTTCTATTCTGCTCCAGTACAGAAACGATCTTTTCTCACATTTAGATAATGTAGGATTTCTTGTAAACTGGGTAAAGTCCAACCTCAGTCCATCCCACCTTTTACACATTGGGGTATGGAGTTTATCACCATCCTGATTTTGGTATGGTTTGTTCATGTTAGCGTAATCAGGATCATTGAATTCATAAAATCCATTTCCAACAGGACTTGGATTTTTGTAAGAGAGTTCTTGGATTATTCAATGTAGCAGTGGACTTGATACTTTTCAGCTGTTATTTTATGTACCCCTTACAAATGACGTTGCTAGAATAAGGGCACCCCTGGTAAAACCCAGGTTGGCTGATATGTTGGAGAGGCACCAAGCAGAAATAACAGCATGTACCGATGCCCAGTATGTACGGTTGGGCTGACACCTGTTGCTTTGTTGGGGTGACACCTGTTGCTTTGTTGGGGTGACACCTGTTGCCAGACTTCTACTGTCAGCAGCATGTGGGAACCAGGGGAGTGGCCTCTATGTATCAACTTTTTAGTTATGAAGGCTGTCATCAATGTCTTTCACTTCTTGAAGGATCAGCCCTCAAGAAAGCGGTCATCATTAGGTCCATCAACTCTGTATGTAATGATGTCCTGCCTCCTCTTATGGAAGCACCAAATCACCCAACCTGTGCATTCTGATTTGGCAGTTTCTTTGTTGGTGCAAGAATTTCAATATCAGTGTACAAATCAGATACATTACTGGTAGACTCAGCTGTTTTGGCAAACACTTCTATCCATTAAAGGTCAAGTCGTTCACATGGAATGGTCTCTCCATCACTCGGTCTTTACTCAGATCTGTGCACTTTGGTGTGTTTGATGTTCAATCTTTTTGCAACAGTGTGTAATCACAAGTGCCAACGTTCATCTCTCCCAGACCCAGAAGCTTTGGCCATGGACACTCTGTCAATTACTTGGGAGGGGTTTTGAGCATTGGCCTACCCACCCCACATTCTAGCAATAGATCTGACCGGGAAGATTCCGGCCAACGCAAACCTACTTAAGCCACCAGTTACAGGTTTTCCATCCCTGCACAGACAACTGATGGGATTAGAGTGATGTCTGTGCACCTCACTTTTGTATGTAATGTTTTGATCCAAGTTACAGTAGAAGCCCTTGGCTTGCATGCAGAGTCAACCTTCTCAAGTTTTTATCCCAAAGACTTAGCTTAACAGAGGCAAACTTTGAATCTGGTAGGTTCAGTGGTGGCAACACAAATGACCACCAGACCCAAACATTCAACACAGAGTATCAGCTTCACTGGATTTGCCAGTGATGCTTTGTAGGTAAGAAGTTTTCAGTAATTACCTTTTGAACCATATGTAGGGGTCACATATTATTTTATCCTAGGCAGTGTTGCTTATAATTAGGAGAATGCGTTATTGTTTAATCCAGCCATCTTTCCCTAGAAGGATACTTGGAGTAGAGGGTGGAGGCTCATCCTTCCTTCCTGTTGCCTAATCTCCTAACAAAATGTGATTGGATAACACATTTGAAGGAGAAAGCAAATATTTAAATAAACTATTTTCTGCAAGAATACTTACTTAAAATCCCTCCAAATGAGCATCCTCATTAGTATATCATTCAGCTAAAAAGCTAGCGACACCAGGCTGTGGCAAGAGTTATTGCCCTTTGTCTACTTGAGATAGAAAGTGACTATTTTCATTTTTTTAGTAGTGCTGAATTGCAAAGTAGTAAGCTAATATTCCTAACATAATGTGATTGGGTAGTCATTCTAGGAGAAACATAATTTACTTAAAATTTGCTGTCTAGTTTTAGCATTTTAAGTTTAGACTTTTCAGGCCACTGTTTGTACTTAGTTCATCTGGGTAAAGGTTACTTTAATCCTATCATGAAAATGAAGACATATATTATATATACAAGCAGTTATGTGGTAGTAAAGTCACACACTGATGGTAGATCAATTATTACTACTAATGAAAAGCTCATAATTTTGAGGATTGTAATTCTCAAGTTTGCTACATTGGTGTGTATTGGAGAGTTCTCTTTGCTGCCTAATTGAATGACTCATGAGGGACAATAGTAGCTTGGTTGGTAGAGCATCATACTCATAATTTGAAGTGTCACAGTTCAATACTCATCCAAGCCAGCCCTTGCTTATCTGCCTTAGTTTGTCCTTTGGAACTGCACTTAACTCACATGGCATGATGTAACCAAGAATTTGTTAAAAAAAATACCATTAAAACAACAAACTGGTTGACTTGCAGCATGCATTCAATTGAATATGATTTGGAAACAAAAATATCTTTTTGTTGCATTTAGAAAGCTTGCAAAAATTATTTGTATTAAATAAAAACTGAGAGCATATAATTATTGATAAATGTTTCCCAGTAGCTAAACAATTTTAGCCACAGAAATTGAAACAAGGTGATAATCCAAGAAAAACCTAAGTGGCCTTCTTTGTTAATGTGGTGGTGTTATTTGAAATGAGACTGATCAGAACGATTTCACCAGAAGACCTCTGTGGTCTAGTTGGTCCCAAATGGAAATGATGTAAACGTAATACCCAGGATAGCCACAATGGCAGCTGTCTTGAAAATCTTCTTGTTACCCTTCCAAAACAAAAAGTCATATAATTATGGGGTTTTCACTGGAAGACCTATATGTTGTTGGTCCTAAAGTAAAATGGTGCTAATCTGACATTGAATATGGTGGCTATCTTGAAAGACTTATGGCTACTCCATTTAAATGAAATTCATTTTGAAATTTGGATTATCCTGAGAATGTTTTGTCCTAAATGAAAATTGTGCAGATTGATCCTCAAAATGTCACCTTGCTCCTTCAAAATGGTTAATTACATACATGTAATTACACTCTTGGCATAATCATTAGGCTTTATTTTCACCAAATTACATTTTGTACTAGACTGTATATGGATTACATTCTTAATTACAAAATAAAATAAAAAATAAAGCAAAAATGTTGTTTTTTTGTCATTTTTATTAAGTCCACTTGTATAAATTTTATAATATTCTTAAAAAGATGACTGCTGTATAAGAATAGCATAAGAGTACTGTTTGCAATTTATTGCAACTGTATATCACCTATTGCCAAGAAAACAGACAGGTTTCTTCATATGTGAACTTTGCCTTACAGATTCATTATATTAATAAGCTAGTTAGTTAACAAACCAGTCTATACTTTTAAAGAAATGGTGCAAGATGTTAAGTGAAACACATTGAGTGCGAGTCTAGAATGTTATATGCCAGAAAATGTTAGAGCAGATGGATCTTTTCAAACTTCAAAACATGTCAGATCAGAAAAGATACAGATCAACACTACTTTTAAAACTTTAAAAGAAGAATAGGAGAGTAATGTAATACAGCAATCTGAGCACCTGACCATGATCAGTATTCCAGTTCATGATCATTCAGAGAAAAGTTACTCATGTAGATGAGGTAAAGTGAGAGTTAAATATAAATAATTTTAAGTATATTTCATGCTTGTATTTGGGTTTTGATCCATATGGAGTTTGCCCTTTCTTGACAAGAAGTTTGACCAGCTGCAGAACCATGCTGTAACTCTGCCATGTTAGGACTTTTATAGTAGGATTAATTACGCTTATACCATTTGTGGGGTTGGTGTGTATGTGATTATATCCACATGGGGTTTTCACTGATATACTTCTTATAATACCTAGTAGGTCCTAAATGAAAATGGTGCTATTTATAATATGGCTGCCATGACAACAGTCTTGAAGATCTTGCTGTCACTAGTCACCCTGAATGAAGGGTTATATTGACATGGGGTTTTCACCAAAAGGCTTCTAATGAAGTCAGCTTGGTTCAAAATGAAAATGGCACCAATCTGTCCTCCATTTTATGTCCACCACAGCAACTAATTTGAAAATCTTTTTATTGGGGAAGAATATCAGAGATGGTTTGAACACTTGACCATTAAAATAAAGAAATGGTCTTATCATGAATTTTTGGATTTTTTTTTCATCCATTAGAGCATCAGTTTTTTCTGGAGACTCTTGTTTACTGAATTGCTTCTGATTTTACAGACTTGTTTCCTGTCTGTATTGATGAAAAGGTTAAGCTTGAAGCAGGTTATTGACCTAATGTTTAAATTACATGTAGATTATATTAAAAAGTATGTAAAATTTTATGAATTTGCACCCAGTTTAACCTTTTTTGTGGGGTTGTTATTATGGATATTATGGACATTTTGTGTCATTTCTTCTGGCTAATATGTGCATGTGTAAAAGCTTACCAGTAGCTTCCTGTGGGTTGGCAGTTTTTCTCTGTCTCCACAGGTTCTTCCAGCACCAAGTGTAATGGCCACCTTGTATAATCATGTGCATTAAAATATTAAAAAATAAACCTTATCAGAACAAATACATGATAGAGAATGTTTGTCTTCCTTGTTTTTATGTATTTTTATATTTTATATTTCTAAAACATCAGATATTTGATTTTATTTAATTTTGTAATTTTTATTCATGGTTGCAAACTGTATAGGATGTCTTTTGTTATAAATTGTGTATTCAGTTTGGCTTTGTTAAAAATGCAAATGACATAGATCTATAAATAGATGTTTGCATACATGTTGACAGTAATAATAATCATAAGACTTCAAATGGCACCTATGGCATATTTTCTCAGTGACTTATGGGATATCACTGTTTCCAGAATAATTCTGTGGATTCTCAATGATTGTGTGTGGTCATGTGAATATAGTTTATTTGTCGAAAATCAGTAGTTTTTGTTGTCACATGTGGGTCTGTTGTGAACTACAGTCGCAATACATGTATATAAGGAGAAAATTAAGCATTCAGTTTCATTCCTATTTCTGGAGTCGTTTAAACTTTTTTGTTCTTGTTGTGAGTCTGCAGACATATTTTATGTTGTGCTTAGAAATTTTTGAGAGGAAAAACATTTGTTTGGACTGTTCAGTGGTGATAGAAAGTGATTATTATTTGGACAGTAATATTATTCTGAAACTGTTATAAATTATTCGAAAGAATTCTGGACAACGCCATCTTGACAACATCATGGTTCTTGGAAGACCGGCACATTTCTGGGATTGAAAATTATAAGAAACTTTTCATTTGTTCAGAATTTTCATGGACCTTTATAAGGAACAACTAGGATTCACTTCATTATATTGTGAATTCCTCTCACATTTTTTCATTTATTAATTTAATAATTAAATTATTTGTTTAGTTTTACAAAACTTTTTTGATTAGCTTTTCTGTTACTTAAGTTTGTGACCATTATACTGGATGGCAGGGAGGTGGATAGTGAGGGCTGGGAAGAGGATTTGAAGCAAAAGTTACATTTTTAGTGGTTATCAAAAGTAGATGTATCAATGGTGGCTTTCATCTCTTGTTACAAGTTTATTTTATTCTTTGAAAGAGCCATCTGAAAAAGTGATCTGAGTTAATGTGCATTTTTGACTTCCAAATGATGACTGGAAAAAATAGTTTACCATTATGTTGAATCATTTCCATGTTTCAGGCCATCACTGAATGTGCAGAGATAGCTGAGGCTGCAGTAGTTGGAGTTCCTGATTCCATAAAAGGGGAGATCCCTTTAGGGCTTTGTGTTCGTAAAACAGGTACATCCCTGTTCAAGCATGCATTGCAGCAAAATATTTCTTTATAATTTGTATTGGAAAACAGTCCAAATCGAAAGACCTGAAATCATGAGGTTCGGCTCTAGTTCAGAAATTTATTTGGATTGATTGTAATACAGATATTACATTTATAATTGATTGTAATACAGATATTA
>QKMX01369850.1:36336-47851 GCA_003401595.1 Venustaconcha ellipsiformis | reverse complement strand
CAGTGTTAACATTGCCCTATAATACAGTGTTAACATTGCCTTATAATACAGTGTTATGATTTTATGGTCTAAAGCAAAGTAACAGAAAAGAGTAAAACCCAAAAAGCAAAAAGTTTTGTAAAATTTAACAAATAATTGATTTTTCCATAGAATACAAAGAGAAGAATTAAAAATAACTTACAATATGGTGAATGAAATGCTAAATAGTCCTAAAAGTTTAATCACAAGTCCAGAACTATAGAGTATTCCCATGGAATTCCAGTGTTGTGCTGAATGAAGCTGAATCTATTGTGCTGATATGCCAGTAGCCTGGAATAGTTAGACTTGTTAATAATCTTAATGTATGACAACAATATAATAAAAAAAGTCTTTAAATAATGCAGAGTTATTCCAACACATCTACTTAATTCTAAAGTTTATGAGCAATTTGTAATTTCAGTGCATAATTGAAATTAATAAAATAAATCCTTTCAACTGAATACAAATAAATGGCTACACTTAAACTGTTATTTAAGATAGGAATAACACAATTGGGTCTTTTAGCAGCTAGCCAATCAGAAATTAGGTCACCTGGTTTTCCAAGGGGTAAACTGTTGACTTTAGCTTAAATTCTATCAAATTCATCAAGATTTCTTCTACAGCTCCCAAGGTCAAAAGACCACAATAACTTATTTACTCAAACAAAATGACCTCTTCCCAAAGTTCAAACCCACAATGAACAAAATGGATACAATTGTCTATTTAATATGTTGTCTACTAAATGACCCTGACATACTACAAACGTGAATAAAAAATGAAACACATAATATAGATATACTTAACAACAGGAAATACAGATATGCCAGTGTTACCAACATTGACTTATGCTAAAGGCACTAAAGATATGCCACTGCTACTAACATTGCCTTACGCTAAAGGCATTACAGATATGCTGCTGCTACCAACATTGCCCTACACTACACCTTATAAATTGGAAAATATATTTATATCATCAAAATCTGGAGGAATTCAATAATGATCAAGATCCTTAAATATTAGTGAGCAGATCATGATATTGATTGCATGTTGTTACCATTCTCGAAGACATATTTGTGATCTGATTTTGAGCAAACTTGCAATATATGCTTTTATTATTAAGATAGTGCATGAACTTGATAATGAACAAGATCCACATATACTGCATCTGATTGGCTTTTTTCCACTATGGAGGCCACATTTCTGATCTAATTTTGATCAAACTTGGAGTATAGGCTTATATTATTAAGATATCAAGATATCAAGAAAGTTTAATAACACGCAAGATATATGCATATTAAAGAGTAAATCCTGTATCTGATTGGCTGAGCTTGTTAGCACTCTAGAGGCAGGATTTCTGAACTGATGTGGATCAAATCTGGAATACATCTCAAATCAGTTCCTTAATGATCCATGCCTATTAATAAGGTGCCTTGCATCTGAACAGCTTGGCTTGTTTCTTTACTACTTATGAGATCATATTTCTGATCCAGTTTTGGTCAAACTTTGACTATATGACAATGTTGTACAGGTTTGATAATGAGCAAGATGCATGCATATTAATGAGATGATCTTGCATTTGATTGGTCGAGCTTATTGTTGCCACTCTGGATTTCTGATCCCATTTTGGTCATGCTTGAAATATGGGATTTTATCATCAATATTTTGAATGGGTTTTGATAATAAGTGTGATCTGTGTATATAAATGATGTAATCTTGTATGATGTAATCTTGTATATGATTGGATGGAATTGTTACCAGCTGATCCTGGAAGCCATATTTATGATCCTTTTTTTTTTTTATCAGACTTGGAATACCTACTTATTTCATCCTGATCTTGGACTGTCAGTAATTAGTGAGATCATTGCTTTAGGTTACCTTGCATGTGGATGGCAGAGGTTATGGCACTCTTTAAGCTGTTATCTGAATTAACTTTTGATCAAAAATGGAATAGTTCTTATAACATTAAGGTCATATGCAATTTTGAAAGTAAGCAGGATTCATGCATATTAATGAGGTATCTTCCATCAAATTTTCTGGCCTCTTTACCACTCTTAAAGCCATATTTTTTGGTCTGTTTGGTTTATTACAATCAAAATTTGGATGACATCACTTATGAGCTACTTATGCTTTTATCTTTAGAAGTTTTGTTTTTAATCAGCATATATTAAAAGTAGGTAAAATCAACATAAAAGAAAGTTTGGGAAATAGTTCACCAAAGTATGTGTTCTTACAATACCTCATAAATCTGCATAGTGAATTAGTCAATTGTCATGTAAACAAGGTGAATGTTATTATTGCACTTTGACCTTTTGTTTACAAGTTTTTTTTTATATCCTTTTTGGACTAAAAGACTTGTTAGAAAATTGGCAAGAATCATTAAAGGTAGACAAATAAAATTTGGCATGTATGTTTTTAGGCATATGCAGATAGCTTGATTAGATATTCATGCAATTAAAGCAATTTTTCTGAATTTTAGAATATTCTTTTAAACTTTGACTTTTTTTGGCCGGCAATATTTTATATGAACAAATCTATATTTTGTGTATGGTTAGGAAATTAATTGTTGTGGTGAAAAATGACATGTTTCTGCTTTAAAAATCAAATTGCTTCTTATTTTTTATATTGCTATCTTGATTTTTGACATCATTCTAATTTCTGTAGATTTAAAAATTTTAAGAAGAAACAAAATTGCTACAATTGAAAATTCTTTATTATGGTATTTCTTTGTCCCAGTTAGTGTGCAGGTGAGTAGAGAGTTAAAATGGAACGTGTATTCTATACAATTCAAAAGATGTGCTTATACACAGCATGATCTTGACCTTGGATCTTGGATGTTATGAGAGAGTCTCAAAATAGATACATATTGATTTTTAAAGCACTTGTTTTTTTGTGTGTAAATCTTGTTTGATGCTATTAAGTTAGCGCCATAAATGAATCTTGAAAAAATTCATTTTTACCAGGAAAAGCCCTGGATAAACCTGGATGTTTTTTTCTTCAAAAAATATGGGGTAACCCAATCATTAGCTTTTGCTGAGTACTTTAGACAGAATCATGTTAATAGAAGATATTCATGAAAGGTAATTGTTTAAATATTTAGTACAATTTTTAAAATCAGTTCTATTATGGAGATAAAGAAAAGAAAAGACTTGAAACATTTAAATTCAAACTATGTGTTTCTAGAGGAATTTTGATATTTCCTCTTTTTTATCCAAAAATAGAAATACTGTATAATTGTATATTTGTGGGGATAACATTTTGTGACTGATTGGATGATTTCATGCATATAAAATTTTGTAGTCACATCATTTACCATATTTTAGTTACTGTACTTTTATTAATATAGTGGTTATTTGCTAGCCAAAAATATGAAATTAAATCCTCCATGACTATCTCTGATTTTACAGTATGGCTTTTAATATTTTGAAATTTAGTTTTATCCCATTGATCCTGTTTAATATACCATATGATCTTAAAATATACACAATCAGTATCGTCCATACTTTGATTTGACAACTTTGGCTGCAGGGTTACATTGTTAATTTCCTCATCAGCAGTATCAAGATTTTGTGATTAGTTCTATAGAAATCATATATCATTTTTTAAATACAGCTTAGTGTTCTGCAGAAACCATCATTCTTGTGCTCCTTTTATTCATGGGGGATTTTGTATTATTTTAGGTTGAATCTGTGACACAAAACCTGCAAAAACTGGATATTAGCAAATCATCTGAAGATAAAGAGAGGAAAATAGACACAAATGAAACAAGACGGCGAAGCAAAAGGCCAAGCCTACAAATTTATGTTCCAAAGGGAAAAATCCTTGAGCAGCAAGAACAAAAGAGTCACAGCAATAACAGTAAGGATGAGGAAGAAGAGGAAATGTGGGATGTTGATGACAGTCCAGAAACAGAAACTAGTCATGCTTCCAACAGTCCTCTTACACACTCTGTCCATCAAGACATGGAAGATAACTCACCAAGGAAAGTTAACTTGAAGAGCATGCAGGTTACTGTTGTGAATGATATTGCTACCCAGCAGCCAAAGGGCAGAGGTCGTGGAAGGTCAAGAACCTCATCACAAACATGGGAGGGAGTAGCACAGTCTAAGAATCAGGACATACCTGCTGGTCACAGGGTTCAGCAGGCACTGGACAAAGAGAACCGATCTCAAGAGCGTTCTTACAAAGAAGAGATGATAAAGCAGTCCCCCTCTAATTTCACAGTGCAGACCAAAAATAAGGCAGGTGAGATGAAAGAAATGTACATAGTTCCTGTAAGACCTGACACCATAGGTCAAGAAGCAAGTAGAAATGCCAACATAATTGGCCAGGAAGAAACTGGAACCTCTGAGCTTAATGAAAAAGTGGATGTAAGGCTTGAGAAGTTGAGAGCAAACAAGTCAAGATCTGTAGAAAAACTAGACAGGAGTGAAAAATGGGATGAGGAGGATTTTTATGACATTGGTAGCATTGGAACTCTTGTATTTGAGAGAAGCAGAAGTTCAGAACAGCTGAATCTGACTGAAAGCAATAATGGATTGACCTCCTTCTACAAAGGAAAAGGCAGTTCTTTACCAAGAAAATTCTCATTTTCAGGCATGCGAAGGGCAGCCAGGAAAGAGAGTGTTAGCAGTGACGTAAGCACAGGAACAGGAAGTGATTGGAGTGTAGATGAACTTGAAGACAGTACAGCCAAGATTCTTGATTGGAATAAAGAGGTCGAGAGGGAGCTAGCTTTACAAGTACAGGATGAAACTCAAAAATTAAATGAATGGTTTGCAAAGCAATCAGATGAGAACAAATCATTTAAAGCTAACCCATCTGACTGGCAGAGTCCTAACATGACTAGAAGTCTTGACCTTGAAAGACAAAAATCTGAGCAAAAACCAAGGTACGCTGATTCCAAACAAGATAAGAATCTACCTCGGGGAAGGAAGAAAGATCGTAGGAGAGGTTCTTTGGATGTTAGAAGCAGAGATTCTAGTGTCACTAGTGTCAGGAGTGTTCAAAGTGTGCAAAGTGTTCATAGTGTTCAGAGTGCTTATGGAGATGATGATAGGAGAAGACGGGCAGGAAGACGACGGCGAAGAAAACGCTCAGGATCCTCAAGTTATGGTGGTCATCTGCAGAGTGAGTCCTCGGAGCCTAGAAATATTAACATTAAAGTCACATGTGCTGATAATAATAAAAGAGAAGTAATGTTGGAGGACAAGAATAACAATTCTGGCAGAAGGGATGGAGGAGGCTTAGGAAGGCATAGAAGAAATTCTTATGGAGAGTCCTCCAGTAAAGTAGAACAGCATCAAAGCAAAGATAAACGATCACAGGGTTATCAGAAGAGAAGTGAAGAATTAAATTATCTTTGTGAACAATGGAGAAAGAGTGACAGATCTCATAAGGATAAATATGGGAAACTAGGGCATGATGGTAGATCAGGTCAATCCAAAGAAACAGGGCCTCCACCAAAAGGAGGAGGACTCCTCCATTTACCTCCTCAGTCCAGCCTTAGTGAGTCACATCACATTCAAGAAAGACATGTAGAAAAGAAACACCCTAGAGATAGGGTCAAAGAGCATGTCAGAGAGGGAACTGGTCAAGGTCAAAAGGTCCTTTTCGATCCAAAGAACCCAGACAAACCAATTGTAGTTTCAAAGTCATCTAAGCTGGAGTTTAAAGATGAAGATGAACCACAATCACATATTACCTCATACCCACCTGCTGCCTATCAAAGGGGTTATGGACCTTTTTACCCAGGGTACAGTATGGATTATGGCCATGGGAATCCTTATGGGAGGGTACAACCGCATCTTGGGGTTGCCATGCCTTTGGATGGAGCTTATGGATATGGCTATCCCATACTCCCATATCCAGATCCAGGAGTGTACCCAGATGACACTTACACAAAGGACCCCTATTATCACAGGTAGAAAACATTACTCTATTATCTGCAACTTTACCTGGAGTTCATTGTATCTGAATCTAATTTTGAGTTAGTGATGCAACCCATTAAATATGAACCCAAGTTTTTACTAATTTGTAATTAAACTTAAATTCAAGGACCCATAAGTATTATCAAGTGAATCTATCTCTTAAATATAATGCCATGTCCAACTTTCTTGTAATGTTTGAAATTAGGCCAGTTAACAATGTTCATTTTTATTAAGCTTTAATGTTCATTACTGTGGTTGATGGGATAGACTAAATTGGTCTAGCAAGATTAATCTATATACCCAGTAATCTTTGTCGATAAGCCCAAAGTTCGATGATAAATTCCATTCCCTACTTTTACAGACTCTTGGCCAATTTTCTGATAAGACAGCTTTTATGCCCTTTTCATAAATTTTAAAAGTAGACTTTTTGTGTTTATTATGGGAGATGTTCTGTTGGCCTTGATTTCTTGCACGCCATAAATGTCATAGAGTGGCCAGACATAATGGATACATTTTCAGCTCTTGGTCATAAGTTTTGGTTTTAAATTCAGGAAATTTTAAAAATCTTTTATTTGAGTGGACTCCAGTCAGAGTTGGTACTTTATGATTACCAGGAGTGAACGGGAATGCCAGTAAATAAGTGAGCTAAATGGTGAAGAACTAAGTCAAAGCAATATGGGTCAGGTCTTTTTCAATGGAAAGTTTTTAAACTCTCTTTCTTTCATAGTGACTATGAACAGCAGGATCAGTTTTACTTTGGAGGGTCCCGATCACAGTGTCGTATGATGGTGGAAAATGCATTGAGGCAAGCACTTCCATTGGAAAACCAGCTATCAAACCTAATATCACACAGGGTGAAGGGAGAGGAAGGATTCAAAATGTTGAACCTACTTAGGTATGTTAAAAAAAAGGTTACAATGGATTCCCATGTCAAATTATTGTCAGTATTTTTAATTTTTTAATGCTACATGGATTGAGCAAAATGATCTATGTGAAAAGGAAGACATATTTTTTGGAAATTATGCAGTCCCGAACTTTATGATTTAGCAGTGTATATAATTGTGAATTTGCTTACATTGCAAAAGTGGCAATTTCAATTTTGTTAGGATTGCAAATTTGCTTACATTGCAAAAGTGGCAATTTCAATTTTGTTAGGATTGTGAATTGCTTAAATTGCAAAAGTGGCAATTTCAATTTTGTTTGGATTGTGAATTTGCTTACATTGAAAAAGTGGCAATTTCAATTTTGTTAGGATTGTGAATTTGCTAATATATTCCACATTTGAACTAGAGGCAGTTGATTGCAAACTTAGCATTTAGTGTGCATAAATAAAAGGTTCGGATTTCTTGCCAATCTTCTGAAGGAGAAAAGAACATTACTGGATTTTTTTAACCTAGAAAACTTTTGAATTCAGAGGAATTAGAGTTTTATTTGTCACTGGATTTTATTTTAACGTCATCTATTAAATTCAAGTTCTGTAACTATTTTTCTACAGTGTTTCGAGAAAAATCAGTTTGATAATATGGAGAAACTACATAGGATATTATTGTTAGGCGGTGGCCATTCGTAATTGAAAAATCTTGTCCCTATTATTTTTACAATGAAATATTCTTATGCTGACTGAGGCTTGTTTGCTCAGTGATACCAATTTAGATAGATTTCAACAATGCTGGCAGTATATATCACTTCCTTGATAATTTGTGAGTGATGGGGCCCTTTAGCAGAGATTTCAACAATATTGGCAATATTCACCTCTCCCTCAATAATTTGCAAGTTACAGGGCCCACAAGCATAGATTTTGGCATTAGTGAGGATGCAAAATAAAGAGGAGGCTAAACTATTGGTTAATGGAATGAGTGCTAATTTTGGTTGGTACATGAACATTATAATCTCCATTCCCTTCACAGATATTTGTATAATAGATTTTAGTATTAAAGGATATCAAATCTTGTAAAGTCAATAAAAGTAAACAAATTGATGACAGACCTAATATCAAGTGAAAATCTGGTTTGATGCTGTTAAGTTAGTGCAATACTCAAAATTTATTGCAGTTAAAGATGCCTTCTTTTAACATCAGAGCACATGAAGACATACACAAGCATATATGGAGTAAAACTTTATAACTTGAAATACTCTCATAAACTGCTGGAGCTAAACCCTCCACTATGTTTGCACTACTAATTAGGAGTGATAGTTATTTAAATGTTGCCATATACTTATTTATTGATAGTACATGTAATGACTGTTTACATATTGGTTATACTAGTCAGCACATGCATTTTCGTGGAAAACAGCATCAGGATCAGAAAAATATACGTAGTGGAAAAAAGAAAATACAGTATGAGCATTTTATTTGAACTTGCAATTTTTTTAATGTATCACTAGAAATTTTGAAAAACAATCCACATATCAGCCAAGGACTTGAAGATTTATCTATCATGTGTGATTTTTAAGAATGATATGGCTGACCTTACACATCACAGAGATTTTGGCACCATTCATGTGTTGTAATTTGCTTGAGTCATATAATTTGTTAAATAGCTAGTGTCATAGTGTCGATGAAGCATCAAGTCCTAGGTAGTGTCATAGTGTCAGTGAAGCACCAAGTCCTAGGTAGTGTCATTGTGTCAGTGGAGCACCAAGTCCTAGGTAGTGTCATAGTGTCAGTGGAGCACAAAGTCCTAGGTAGTGTCATAGTGTCAGTGGAGCACCAAACTCTAGGTAGTGTCATAGTGTCAAAGGACCACCAGATCCTAGCTAGTGTCATAGCATCAAAGGACAATAAAGTCCTAGCTAGTGTGAGAGTGTCGAAGGACAACCAAGTCCTCGAAGTATTGGTGTCACTGCAGAGTAAGTAGAGTTATTACTCTTTGATTTCACAAGGTTCTCAATGTCATTAGATGCAAGTATAAGTGTCTCATATGATAGTAAAAGTCACACAAGTCATGCAGGCGTATTTACTCAAATTAAATTTTAATTTTCGTTCTAAATTTGACACTAAAATAGTTTAACTAAAGCCTATTCATTCCTAAGGTTTGAATGCTCTGCAACTTAAAAGTCATCATAAAACTTCCAGGCAATTTATTTTTATCCCTATGGACTTTATAAATGGAAACCAGATATTAAACTGGGTCAAGAAAAGAGAAGGTTGGATCAGTCAAAGCAGATAACTGAGTAATAATAATTTGTTTTCAGAGCACATTATTTTCATTGTGACATCACAGCATGCAAACCCTGGAAGTATCTGATGAATATCTTGAAAGATACCATTTAAATAGCAGCTTTTTAATTAAAAAAAAATATTAATTATAGATTTAATCAAACTTAGCATGTGGGTATTTCTTGACATCATCTAAAACAAGTTCAGTCAAGCATTGTCCATGATGTTCAGTTTTAGGTCTAAGGTCATGACAAAGAATTTTTATCTTCACATACAGATAGCTTGGGAACATGCTAATTCTGACATGTAAGAAAATATTTCTTTTTGCCAGATTTGGTACGTTGGAGTTTCTAAAAAATATCTGAGAGAAACAAAAGTACAGAAGAAATGTACACATTTTGGATTTAGGATCCCCTCTTGAACTGAAACAAAGCTAAAATTCACCTTTCTATTTTCAAAAGAGGGAAGAGAATTTTCAGAATATAGGAGGTATTTAATGAAGAAATATAGGTAGTTTTGACAATTTGATCCATGATTTTCATGCATTTGATTGACTTTTGGGTGCAATCTTCTTGAAACTAGCATAAATTGTGCAATAACACATCCTAGATTAGACCTTTTTTATACCAGGAAATCTTTTTGACCAGGAAAGTATCAGTTGAAAGCAACCAATTCAGGGGCTGGCAGTTGGAAAACAGCCTTTTCTGTAGGGTATGGCAGATGAAAACTTCCTTGTCCATGAGGGATGAGGCAGTACGCCTTGTTAAGAAATATTATGATATGGCATATGTACTGCATTTGTTCACTAGAATTATAATTGGTTTATAATCAGCCACAGAATGCAATAGGATACCAAGAGTAAACTTTGTAGGTGTGATATTCCTCTATTTCAGACACAATCTACAGAGTTTATTGGAGCAAATAGTGTTGCTGGACCCAGATTTTTCCAATAAACACAATGTAGAGCAGGTGCTGTGGAAGTCAGTGTTCTACCAGATCATTGAGGTGCTGCGGAAACAGTTTAATGAAGAGAAGGATGAGGATACGAAACTCACCTTGCATGCAGTCCTTGATGAGGTATCTTACATTTGTTTGGTCAGGATTGTTGTAAAGTTGATAAACTTGATTGTTCAGATCAATGACCCGTCAGATATGGTCCCTGCCTTATAGTCATGATAGTGGCTGAGTATAAAGATTGATTTGAAAGTTGTTGAGTTGATTAATCAAATAATTTGCCTGTCACACTTGGTCTGGAATCTGGCTGAGCATAAAGACTGAACTCAGATTTGAACAATTGTCATCCAGAGTGAAATTAGAATTTTTAATCTTTAATATTGTTGTATCTATACATACATGATTTTTATACAGTTCTCTTTATACATACATGCCAAATTTAAACAGTATCAAGAAAATGAGTTTTGAATTTTTGTGTTCAGCTTTTGTTCTTTGGCAGTTTTATCACTGTGAATCTAGATTAAATATTCCTAACTCTGATCAGAAAGTTAAGTTTAGTACACTGATCATTTGGAAGATAACTCATTTTTCTCAGAACCAAGCATCTAGGTAGTTTCCTACAGCATATGGGTTGAGAGATCACCTTCTCAACCCTGCGTTGGACAGCCCCCCCCCCTTACAGATTAAAGATAGAGGGATCACCTCATTAGCAAAAAATCTAGATAATTTCCTACAGCATACATGTATAGGGATCACCTGGGACAGTAAGGGCTTTGTCAGTGTCAGTGTAGATAGAAATGTCTTTAGAAAGGTAGAGGCTTTTTCTTTCAGCTGTTGGGGTGGTGATCTGGTCTCCCCCAGTGCCTGAATGTTTTCATTAGCATTTTAACTCATTATAAGGAAATAAATAGGTTGATGCAGTTGTTCAGCCATGTGATATCAGTAATTATATACTGCCTAGCAACTGTTGCAGCCACTTTTTTGTCATGTGATGCAGTTTTATCTGGTTGGCCAGAAGCTAAGACATAAAAAGTAATGTTTTATGCAGCTGGTTCAATTGATATTATCACTTAATGGAGCTCATATCCAGCTGTCATTAGTGATAAAAGTTTGATTTGGGGTGTTGGTAGAAGAAAAAAGGTGACTAAAAAAACTTTGATTCTTTATTAAAGAAGCAGTACAAATTTTAATTTGTAAATCACAAATATCTCACTTATATGCCATTTTTGTGCTGTGGACTAATCATGTGCATCAGTGTAGGATAGTAAAATTCCACCAGAGGGTCAGAATTGTGCATTAGAAATGAGGCCGTGCAGTGTCTGACACAGAATTTTGAATGAGACATGAGGCTGTGCTGAGTGTCAGACACTGAAATTTTGCATGAGACATGAGGCTGTGCTGAGTGTCAGACACTGAAATTTTGCATGAGACATGAGGCTGTGCTGAGTGTCAGACA
>QKMX01369843.1:40675-50899 GCA_003401595.1 Venustaconcha ellipsiformis | reverse complement strand
TGACTCAGCTGGGGTTCGAACCCGCAACCTCCCGCATCTGAGGTGGATGCTCTAACTACTGAGCCACTGGAGTGGTCCAGGCATAAATATATAAAATTTTCAAATTTCTGACAAAAGTTTTACTTTTCTAAGATCAAATATCTCTGAGGCTACCATAAATTAACTACCATATATACTTGCTTATAAATCATTATAAGCCAGGTCAAACTGAAAACAACACAGACCCTGATTTGCCATCATGTGTGTCAGCAGATCAGGGTGCATGAAGTTTGGTTTATTGTTCACACATAACAAACTGCACAGACATAGATTTGTCAGTGCATATACAACAACCGATCAATGCGGTTTGCAGTTAGACATGATTTATAAGCAAGAAAAGTCCCTTAACAACCACAAAGTCATTTTTTAAAATAAATGTTACACTGAATAAAATACATTGCATAGTATAAAAAATGTCAAAAGTGTCCCAAAACTTATCGTCCTTTAAAAATTGCAATAATTTATTGTCCCAAAGTTCATAGGTCATACAAAATTACTTTTGAAAATAATTATGGGTATGCCAAGACATAAAGTGTCCCAAGTCTTACAGTGATTATGGTATCAGGTATGAAACTTCGAGAAAAAAATCATAAAATAGACACACATCAAGAAAAAATGTGTTCATAGTATTAAAAAATGCATGAAATTGTAAGGTTTGGCTACTTTACTCCTTGAACAGATTAAAGATTTCTAAGAATTCCACTGTGAGGGCAATCTAATCATACTTTAATCATTGGACAGATCAATGATTTCTAAGAATTCCACTGGCAGGACTATCTAACTATCTAACCATACTTTACTCTTTGGATAAATCAATGATTTCTATGAATTCCATTGGGATGGCAAATACAACCAATGGATACTGTTTATAAATTTGAAGCCCATACTTAAAATGTTTCTATTCAGTTAACGCAAAGAACAACTTACTCATTAACCTCATGAAAGGGTATACTATTTTAAGAAGGTAAAGGTTTAAAATTCTCTAAAACTTAACTTGCCAAGCCAGGTATGTAAATAAACAGTCTGTTTTCTTATCCATAATAAAGGTTGTCATCAACCAGCTATGACATAAATATGAAAGCTGATAATGTAAATGACCTGAATACAAATTTTTAAAAGGTCGTTTTCCATATCATAATTTGTGACTCATGTAATACTAATTTTAAGTAATTAGAAACTGAAACCAGTCTTCTCTCCCTCTGGGAAGCATCTGTTAGTACTTAAGAGCAAGGGTAAATGCTTGAATGAGCTTGATCAAATCAAATGAAAAAAAAACAAACTTTTGAGAGAAAGTGTGAACTTTGAATGAAGAAATTTGGCAATAATCTCAATGGAGCTTTTTCACAATAAATGAATTCAAGCCATGTAGCCCTAAATCAGCACTCACATGATCAAGTGAGTGGATATAAAATTTGTTTTGACCACCAGAAAGTCACTACCTATTTTGAGTTTGTGCAAGTGAATTTTTAACCCCTGATGGCTCATAGTTAAATAACAAGAAAATACAAGTCTAATTAGCTGAGTTGGTCAATCTATGTCTTTGAAAACATTTGAAAATCTTCTCCATCTGAATTGCAGTTTTGAGGTTTCTGCTGACCTGAATAAGATAAATAGCATTTGCTGCTGAAAGCAGGTAATTTTCTAGACCAATCTTTTGCTCAAATACAGGCCATTCTCAAAAATTAATGTATATTTTCCAACATTTACCGGTAATCTGAAAATTCGTAACTCATATAAAATGCTTGTAAACTTATGAAACTCAGAATATAATGCAAAATAAATGTTGTAAACAAATAAAAATTTTAAAGATGAAATATAGTATCTTTATAGTAAAATATAGTATCTTTTACTTTAATTAAAATATTTCCTATCTTAAATAAATTTTGTGCAACTTTTGTTTTTCCCTGAGTCTTTGACAAAACTTTAAATGACTTATGAAAATCTGTTGCAAATTAGCTAATTTAATTTTCTAGATTTACTACGGAACATCTGAATTAATTGCTCTGTATTTTAATTTGGAACTTGGAACAGAACTAATTAGTGTATCTTCTGCAGAATACTGCAAAAATACTTGTATACAAAGCAACATCTACTTATCAATTCTTATTAATGAATCTTAACAAATGTTTTTGGACAGCCGAACAATTATTCATGTACTTTTTAACAAATGTTTTGGACATCTGAAAAAATGTTTCTGAACATCTGAACCTGGATCAAAAATGGTAAAAATACAGCACTCCCTATCTACATTACAAGATGATTCCTGTAATAATGCAAATGTGGTCATTGATTACATTTTTTCATTAAGTGGCAGTACATTTATATATATCATACTTCATTATAAGGTGATCTGACTATTGACAGCAATATAATGAGGGAGTACTTATTAAAAGGTCATCTCACTATACAGCTAGGTTCTTTATGCCCCCTCAGCATTATAATGAGTACTTATCATGGATTTCATTATAAGGTCATCTCACTAGGTACTTTATGCCTCCCTGACAGCACTACAATGAGGGAGTACTGCATGTTATTTTTGTTGTGAGTTTAATCTATTTGACAGCACATGATAGTCTATAGATACATGACATCCAGCGTAAGAAACCAGGAAACCCTGAGAAGAACCACCAACCCACAAGAAGTTACTAGCAAGTTTTCTTTCATATCCACATTGGATGAGCCAATATTCAAAACCTCAATGAACAGGGGTGAGATGTGTGTGTGATCCTTATAGGTATTTGCCGTAGACTGATGAGCTACCCTGAGCTCTGCATGCTAAATGTAAGTAAATTTGTAAAATTTCTTTGCTGACATTTGAAAAAATGTGAAAGATTTAGTATTGTAGAGAGAAAAAAATAGTATGTGCATTAATGTTGTACTGTTTTCATTTGAATTTACATAGCTAACTAGTGATATCTACCTGAATAACAGGTGTGGATGATGTAATATATGAATGTAAAAACTTCTGACAAAGCAAAAATGTAAAGCCCTAATTCATCATATTTGCATTTCAATACATAAAATAACTTTTACATAAACTGCTTCCAAAGAGTTTTATGTGACTTCAACTGCAGGCTAAAATCAGGATCTGACAAAAGAAGGCCAGAGCCTGCTTGTCAAGCACACAATGAAAGCACTGAAAAAAAATGTTTGACCTTGACATGAAGGCCAAAAGATTAAGTGAAGAAATTGCCAAATGAATTGTCTAAAATTCATAATGATTTATGCAATGTATGGAGAAAATCCATCAAGGCTTTTAGGACATATAAGCAAAATAAAACAGAATTTTAACCAAAACTTTAATGCGAATTTTCTACTATGACCTTGATCTCAAATCAAAGAAGCATGATAATGTTGCAGAATGAATTAACTTAGTTCATAATGAGTCATCCCAATGTGAAGAAAATCCATTAGAGGTCAAAGCAGTGCTGTAGAGAGCAATCTTGGGCTGTGGGGTAAGAAACACCCGTGTGTCACATAGTTCTTGTTTGAACAAACTTTTCTTTCATAAAATTAAAAATGTTGTTCAGCCCAGGCCCCCTTATGGGCCCTGGCCCTGGGGATATATCCCCAGTTGCCCCCCACCCTTCTTGTTGGCCCTTGGTCAAGGTAAAATAAGCAAATGGAAAAACTGAAACCAAAACCTTAACAAAAACTTTCTATGACTCTGACCTTGACCCAAGCTGAAAAGGCTGAGCAAGCATATCACAAAATGAATAAAGTTTCATAATGATTATTGTCTTGATGATTCATGCCATGTATAATGTAAACCTATCAAGAGGTTTAGGAAATAATTGCAAATGTTAGAAACTTGAACAAAAGCCTTATGCAAGATTTCCCTGTAACCCTTTATCCCAGAGGTAAGTAAGCGCGTTGTAGAGTAAACCGACTTAGTTCCATAAAACAATTCATGCAAAGTGTGATGAGAAACTATCATGGGGTTTAGGAAATACAGCAAACGAATAAAACAAAACAACCTAAACTTTAAAGAAAATTTTCTTTGACTGCAAGGTAAAAGGAACAGGTGAGTAAGTCACAGAATGAAATATCTTAGCTTCATACTGGTTCATGCCAAGCATGACATAAATCTAGCAAGGGATTTATGAAATATGCAAATGAAACCTTTAACCAAGACCTTAACAAACTGTTGATGCAGGCATTGACGTATTTTTCCCAATAATGTGGGCTCAAAACAAGAGACCCAATAATGTTCCTAATTAATAAAGAATACATAACCCCAAGGTTGTAATAGTTTAATAATACAAGAGTCCTGCCAATGAACTGATGTTCTTCTGGGTGAAAAAACACTATAAGTATAAAATCCATATCAATAACACCAACCTAGCTGGAGGAGTAGCAATAATGTGATATTTTAAATGGTCACTAAAGTGGACGTGCTGGATGTCAGATCAGCATCATTTTCATTTATGAACAATCTGACATAATAAGAAGTCCTTTAGTGAAAACCCAAAGTCAATATCACCATTCATCATAGGGAAGTATTGATAACAAGATTTTCAACATGGCCACCATAGGATATTTTCATTTAGGACAAACAAAACAACAAAATGTCTTTTGGTGAAAATTTCATTTCCTGTTAGAAGGAGTAGCATTAACAAAGATTTTTTTATTAGTGTTGCTGTTGCAGCCATATTGGTCATCCAACTGGAACAAATTTTATTCATGATCAACCAGACACCATAAGAAATCTTTCTGTGAAAACTTCATATCCATATAAGAATTCA
Source organism: Venustaconcha ellipsiformis (assembly GCA_003401595.1). Lineage (NCBI taxonomy): Eukaryota > Metazoa > Mollusca > Bivalvia > Unionida > Unionidae > Venustaconcha > Venustaconcha ellipsiformis. The sequence continues at coordinate 46,115 of QKMX01369843.1, read as the reverse complement.
TTGATGAGGAATAGCAATGATAATATTTTCAAGATGGCCACTGTGGTGGTCATGATGGATGTAAGATCATAACCATTTTGATTTAGGCATCATAAGAAGTATTTTCATGAAAGTTTGACACGGAGTAATATATTTTCACATTTTGTATATAAAATTGGCACCATTCTGTTTAACATCATGTCAGATCAAAATTATTTTTATTTATGGCCATGTAAGCACCATAAGAAGTCTTCTGATGGAAACCTCATATCAATATAACTTTCTGTTAAAGAGTAGTGATACGATTTTAGAGACAGCTGTGATTGTGGCCATACTGGTAAGTAAGTAACATTTTCATTTATGACTATCCAGTCATACAAATTCTTTAATGAACCTGTCTTGTCAATATGACCATCTATCCATAAGGAGTAAGCAAATACAAGATTTTCAAGATGACCACAATGGTTGAAATATTTGAGGTTAGATTAACTTCATTTTCATTTATGACCAACTAAATATCATGAGATTTTCTTGTGAAAATCCCATTTTGATATAACTTCTTGAAGTGATAACAATATTCTCTAAATGACTGTAATAGTGGTCATATTGGATGCCCAATAAGCACAAACTTCATTTAGCAGCAACTAGGCAGAATAAAAAGTCTTTTAGAGAAAAAAACACATTTTGATATGACCAGGAGAAGTACCAATAACATAATTTTCAAGATGGCCACTTTGGTGGCCATAATGGATATCTGAGAGGTACCATTTTCATTTAGGGCCAACAACACATTAGGATGAAAGTGAAAACTTTTTGTGGCAATCTTTTGGGTAGTTTGGGAGTAGCAATAACAAACTTATGTAAAAAGATGTAAGACATCTGGACAATGGATGGTCAGATGGATTGATAACAGGCAACAGACTATCCCATAAGCTCCTTTGGACTGTCTATTACCAGTTGAGCTAAAAAGAATATTAATTAAAACTTTTTCAGTCTGTCTTACTTGTCAATGGCCCTATGGTATAACCTGCCTCCATCACAATTTTTAGGATGCTAGGATAAAATGATCAGACAAAATCTTAGCACTGATGCCACATTCCCAACACCAGTACCACAAAGGTTTTTAGGTAGGCAAGACAAAATTATGCCTCAGTGCAACTGTTGATTTTGAAACATCTTGCTGCATCATGAATTTCTGCATAAAATTCCAAAACTACACAACTTTAATAAACTGAACAATAGTTCCAAACTTCTACATTTCAATCCTAAACACTTCAAGAAGATCTGATCTTCAACCTTCCAAACCTAACTCCTCTAGTATCTTGTCTATTAATCGTAATTTTTCATTTGCCTCCTCCATTTCACCATAGGTCTGTACAAAGTTTGTCAGATGAAATCGCACACTGTCTATGATATCAATGGTATCTGTTTCCTGTCTATCTTTTACTTCAGCTGCATCTTCTTTCACAATCTCATGAAATTCCTCTTGCACTATAATCTGTACAAAGTATAAAAAAACTTTTCGCTGTCATTTTATTGTCTTTAAAAATATGATGTTTGCATTTTCAAAGTGTCTTTGCAAATAAAGAGATGTCCACCTAATGATTTACATTTTGTTCTAAAGTGGAAAATTTAAATAAAAACAATGATTTGAAAACAACATAACTTTTGTTTCTGCAACTTGACATACAAGTGTGTTTAAGCAAAATTTAATAGAAAGATTTAAAAGTCAAAAGCATGCAGAAGATGATGGCCAGTTCAGCTTTATCTTTATGAGCTTGCATTTCTAGAAGCTTGTGATAAACTGAACATTTTGCTGGGCAAGTAAAATATGTTTTCTTTAAAATAGATTTTTCTATACTATATCATTAAGCAAAGTGTCTTAATTGTACTTCATTAGCATTAAATTGTCATGTATATATTATGAAATTTTCGAATTTTTTCAGGTTTGCAAAGTCTTCTATTAATGGAATCAACTTAATGCTATTAAAAATAATATACCTCCTCTAAATCATTAGCAATGAACTCAGCACACTGATCCTCTAAGCGTGGTAAATTGAACAGTCGAGCAGTTCTAAGGATTTGTAAAACATTGCTGCAGTCTAGGAACTGGCTGATACAGTTAGCACAAAGTCGTTTTAACCCTGGCAGCAAATACATGTCTGCAGCACACAGGACATCATATACAACTTCTTTTGATAGCTGCAATGTATATGCATACACAATGTGGATTACCTTTATAAAACTTAAAGTATTTCAATTGCTAAGTACATGTGGGTAGTGGGATTATAATCAAGCAAAGACATATTTCGTATATCCAACATACACTAATGAATCATACTAAGCACAAATATATAAAGAGGCTAAAATAAATTAATCATTATATGTATCATATTTGTATTCTTTGCACATTAAACACTAACAAAAAAACTCTAACATTAAACACTAACAGTAAGTAAATCCTTTGAACAGCAGAAAAAAACCCCAGACATACTTTCAATGACAGATTGCTTTACGATAGTGATATCTTGCCAAGTAGACAAACTTATTTTAAAGTTTACCTATATATTTCACCTCTATACAACAGACACATGATAAAAAATGGCAAATGACCACTGAGGACAATATTTACAAGCCCATTTTCATGGTTTACCTCTATATTTCACCTCTATACAACAGACACCAATTCATAAATGACACATGTTCATTAAGGACAATATTTACAAACCCATTCTTAATCTTACCTGTACATAAAGAAAATATGTCCATTAAGGACAATATTTGCAACCTGATTTTAAGTGCTATATATTTTGCCTATATAAAATGGACACCTGCCCAAAATGGGCTTGTGTCTATTAAGGCCAATCTGTATAAACCATTTTAAGAGTACATGTATGTTTCACCTCTTTAAAAAGGATGCCCTGTTCATTAAGGACAACATTTACAAACCCACTTTCTTCAGTTTACATATATGTCATCTCTATACAATAGAACCCATCAGTAAAGGACACTTGCCCATTAAGAACAATTTTTACAAACTAATATTCTTAACCTCACCTCTATATAAAGGACACATACCTATTAAAATCAGTATTGACAAACCAATTGTCTTAAGATTTCTTATATAAGTCAACCCTATACAAACCACATCTGCTTATTAAGGACACAATTTTGCAGATATCTGAGTGTCTTTTATGGAGAGGTTGTACTATATAAATGCACACTTCTTTAGATACCTGAAATATTCACTATTCAGAAATACATGTACTTCAAAACTGTTTCCCTATTACAACAATACACCTTGATAATCAAATGAAGTGTACATTGGAGTGCCAACATCAGTATCTTATCACACAAATATACCCTAGCAATTAAACCAGGTGTTCACTGGAGTACTTATATCAGTGTCTTACCATACAAATCTTGTGCCAACATTTTTTTACATAATCAAGCTTTGTGCTCCATTATGATCATAGCCATGAAACAGAATGCGAGAGGGGAAGGGGGCTGATAGATGAGATGTGTGATCAAGGTCTTACAAAAAAACTTTTAGCATTTAGTAGTCTTTGTTTGACCTCTTTTGCATTCATATATGTTCTGCCAGCTCACAGATTTTGTTTAAAAAAGTCATGTGTAACTACCTGTCTTTGTGGCATACTCTGATAAAATACTGCACAACCATGCTTTTTGTATGACATCTGTTTTGTGACACAGTGAAAAAAATCTCTATCAAATTCTGTTTAAAATTAATTGACACATTCTCCATTCATTTTTAGGGAGAATGGTTATTTCATTCACATCATCTATACAATAAACAAAATTATGATCCCAATGGAAACTGTCTGATTTGCCATGATTATTTCCTTCAAAGTCCTTGCCATTGATGGAAAATGCATGCCAATTCTTCCAGATTCTCTCCTTATGCAACATGTTCTGTTTAAACTCCTTCAAAACATTTATCCACACCTATAATTTGCCAATCAATTCACATGAAATTTAAGTTATGACACTATGCAAAATCAACAGCTTTGCTCATCATACTTCCAAGTTAAAATTCTTGCCTTTGAATAGAGTGTAGTGACACCTATGTAGAAAATTATATGTACCAGAGAGTGATTTTGAATCTAGAAGACCATTAATGAATAATAATAATTGATTACAATTTTACAAAGATGTGTAAAGTGAGGGCTTGGCTTACCATAAAAAAAACCATGATTACAATTTGAAAAAGTTGTGTAAAAGTGGGGATGGGATTTATCATCAAACATGATACTTATGACAAATAGATGGACTACTACAAATTGAGACAAATATATACACTAGTACAAATTGGAGGAATATCTATTTACCCAATACAGTTAATTATTTAAACACATGCCATGTACATTAGGTTTGGTTTGGTGTTTTACAGCACAGCAACCTCAATTGGTTATTTAGTGCTGAGGCAATCTGAGCAAAGTACTTTAGTCCACATATGCAACATGGTAGTTATCCCAGGCCAACCCAGTGGTAGCACTGAATCTGTACCTGGTCAGTCAAAAGGTCTGGCTAACCAATCAACCACCAATGCTCCCATCTCCACTGGTTGCCTCTTGCATACCTATCAACTTGTATGGGTTACCCGTAATTTGCTTTTGTTATCATTTTCGTCAGTGTATGGCTGGCTAAACAACCATTTTGTACATTTTTCTTATAAAAATTCAAAATTTTATATTAAAAAATTTGACAATTTTTTAAATCCAAGGAGTCTAAACATAATAATGGAGGACAATCCAGAATCATTTTTAGCTATATGCATAACTAATATGCTTTGGAAAATGAGCATTAGGCCCAGAGATCAAAACATCTTTTTTTGCACCATACCATGTGTTAAAGTGATAGTGTCTTGCATAGAATTATTAGTTTTTATGTCAAGTAAAACCCCAAATCTTGTGTATCTGGCAATATTTTAATTTGAGCGTGCTTTTTAAGGTGAGTAAATGCACAACAAAATATTTAAATGTATTTAATCCTTTTATTCAGCCAGATATGCTCTCTACACATACATTTTTAGAAAGAGCAACAATTTAACCACTTTAAAAAAATACTTTGGAAATTTTTATCTGATGCTCATTGCATAAACTTAAGTTTTGAATTAAGTGGGTCAGATATTTAATCCAAACAGGAAGATGAATTACTAGCATGATGAAGTAGCACAGATGCTTAGTGATGTCATTCTCATGGCTCAAAAATATGTTCTACTGCAAATTTATATCAACTATTTAACCAAAATTTGTASACCATATAGCAAATTCATAACTTTTCAAACACCAGATGTTAATTTTAATACAAATGATCACCAACTTACGAGGTATAAACTTCTGGACTAATATTTTGATGATTTTCTTTAATTTTTATACTTTAATTTTTGGACAGGTCCTGGCACATTATCTTTGGGTTTATGGGGAATAAATATAAATAT
>QKMX01369843.1:16601-30530 GCA_003401595.1 Venustaconcha ellipsiformis | reverse complement strand
CTCTCAAAAGTACATAATAACTGGTGAGTGCCACCACAGAAGTGCTTTAACAAGCTACTCTTTATTCAAGCCATAGTGTTCATTAATCCATGCAATTTTATATAGTATTCAGGACAGAAACCTCATGGCCCAAACAGCAGTTCCTGGATATCAAGAGTAAACTAGATTTACTAGATCCATAGAGAATAGTTAATCCATATTTACCTGAAGACAGCCCAGTCCTTATAAACAAGGTAGATTAAATTTTTTCCTGATTTCTGAGGACATGTTTTCATAAATCACAGATTCATCTATTATTCCATGGTACAAAACAATCCACTCTGCTGTACATTTAAGTTTATCATTATTTACACTTCCCAGAGGTCATGGTTATCAGAAATTCAATGCACATATTCAATTACAAAAGGAATACAATAATACAGTTACAAGATGTATTGCAAATACTGTTGAAGAATATCATATTGAGGGTGATACAATTGATTCACTACAAGTAAAGCTGCATTTAATGATCAGCACTTCCTGATCTAGAACTGATGCAAATTAATATTCACTGGAAAGACAAAACAAGAAACACAACACACCAAAAGTAATTTTAAAAACAATAGTAAGATGGGGTTAGTTTGGTGAAAGGAATTCAATATACTTTCAGAACCTAAAAAACTGAACCTACACAAACATAATAGTGAGGTAATTAATCAGTGATGATTGTAGAGGTTACGGAGCAAAATGAAATACTAAATCAATGAAAATGTTTTTTAATGAAAAACTTTATAAAAGCAAAACTAATAGTAATCTACAAAAGAACACTTTCTTCATTCAAGAAAAATCTTACAGGTGCTGAGAAAAATTCAGCTGACATTTCCTGTGTGTGGTTTAGCATTAACAAACATCAAAAAATGAAACCAGTCCTGGTTCACATGGATCCAAAGTTGAATTTTGTCTTCAAAAGATCTGCGTGGATTTTTATATATCATCTCAATGCAGGAAATAAAAACAAAACTCTGCCCAAATTCAGTCCAAGGGAATTATCACATTCAGTCCAAATAAAGATAAACATTGAAGATTAATAAGTAACTGGAGACCAATGACACTGCTTAATGTGGGCTATAAAACAGAATTAGCTTTAATAACAAATAAGCTTAAGAAGGAATTACCTTCTATTCTAATGATAATCATACAGATTGTATGAAAGGAAGATTTATTGGTTAAAACACAAGAATTTTATATATGATATTATGAACTACCTCTATGCTACAGATGAGCGTGGCATTCTCTTAGTAACTTATTTTGAAAAAGCATTTGACTACCAAATGGAACTTGCTCTTAAACCTTTTAACTTTGGTGATTCTATTTGTCAGTGGTTCAGAGTATTTTGCAACAAGTCCAAAGGCAGTATCATTAACAATAGTCACCTGCCCCAGTTCTTTCATTTAGAGAAAAAGTGCTGTCAAGGAGATTCATCAGCCCCATCCTTATTTATTACAGGAATAGAACTTCTCTCCCCTGAGCTCATGAATAAAAGAAATATTACTGGTACCATCTGTAATGAAAGAGAACTAAACCAGGTCAATACTGCATGGTCTTTTAGGTATACTATTAAAACACTGAAGGATTTTGCATTGTAATGTATTAAACTCAAAAACTATTTGGATAAGCAGGATAACATTTTCAGAAGAAAAAGAATGCTCAGACATTGAAATCATTTGGTCTGCTTCTTCCTTTCAACTTTTAGGAATAATGTTTTCTCTAAGCCTGAACAATATGCAAGAGTTAACTATGTAGAGTAATTAAAAGCATTAATAAAAACTGTTGGGTTGTTGGATTAGAAGAAATCTGTTCCTAATCTGAAAAATAACTTGACCAAATCACTGATTCTGCCAAAATTTGATTAATTTTATTCTTAATATTTTCTTATCCTACATCATATGAAGAAACTGAATTGAATATTTTTTAAACTTTACTTGGAGCAGTAAAACTGAAGGGGTTAAAAGAAATGTACTTATTGCCTCAGCTACAGATGGTGGGAGACCCTATGTGGCTGAGCATTATAATATGCTTGCCTCTACTGATCACTGTCAGTTAACCTCTGTCCACATGCAGAGTCTTAGTATTAGGCTCAGCCATTGTGGGTATGTGAGAAAGCTGGTCAGTTGCTTCCCTTGTGTCATTGGTTTTTACTAGGGTTCTCCCAGGTTCTTCTTCTACCAGTTACACAGGCTGTCAAGTATAGCCTACCATGTGCTACAAAAAGCCATTAAACCCCAAACAATAATAACAACCACATGTTATATGTGCCAGTCATCTTGGTGACTGTCATATGCTGAAAATGGCATTAAATTCACATTAACAATAAGAGTAAATGATGCCCTAGGCATGGTTCATGTTATGCTTTTATTCAATACAAGAAGCTTGCTCGAATTAAATTCCTTATTGCATATAAAGAAGGACTTTGGCAAAATATGCTTATAAAGCAAATTTTAGGAAAATTTGGAGGCATTATGATATTAAAATTGGGGAAGACAAAATTAACAGATTAGTAAATATATTAGTACTAAATTTTGGTAGGATGTTTTCCTTGCCTTAACAATATGGAAAAAGGTACCCTCATAAGTGTAAAAAATATGTGTCTCAGGATATTCCAAAACTTTGTTCATATTAATAACTTTCATCCCCATACAAAATGGTGGGTCAATGTGTTGGAAATCTTTCTGATAATCAAGGATGATTATTAAATTTGAAGCATTACAACAAAAGACTCACTCTAATAATTTCATTCAATATTTCTCAAATATTTCAAAATTAACTGGTCACTGGAAAAGACCAATTTATTTATATTAACAATAGAAAAATTCTTACAAATGTAAATTCAGACAGCAAGAGGCACAATCAAGTCAATTAAGAAGCCATATAAATGATCAAACCTGTACAAAATCTCAAATTTTAGCATAAAAGTGCCTTTCAGTTTAAATTCATGCAGAGAATTATTGTAACAAATCAAGTTTTGAAAAACTTAAATTTTATTGATGACAATACCTGTAGTTTTGGAAACAGGAGTTTGAAAATATCAATCATTATATTTAATTATTATATTTAATTATTGTCCAGCTACTGAAGAGTATGGAAATCCTTCACTGTGTGGATTAATAATTATATACCAAATATTGTGATTTAAAAAAGAGAAGTTCCTTTGTAAATTACAATCTTGGTTATCTAATTAATTTTTTTCATTTTGATTCCAAAATGTCTAATTTATAAGTCTTGCTGTGCTTAAAAAACCCAACAAATTGTACATGTTTCAAAGGTATAGTATTATAATATAAAAAACAAAAAGTATTATAGCAAAGTTGTGTAATAAAATGTACACATTTCAGAAAAAAGGCTCATTTGAACTTCAACGGCCTGCAGAATACTACAGCCAAACATTGTGTATGCTACTTATGTCTGTATTTTTATTTTCCTATCTGAGTAACATCCTATATTTGCTGATGAGTTCCGACACACATGCATGTTTTTCTTTGTGCCTAATAGTGTATGCTTTGTGTGTGTATGTGAGAGAGAATGAGAATTCATATTTATACTGAATAACATAGAATGTGTAAAATAGGAGTCAGAACTTTCCAATAACTCATAAAAAAAGATTTTAGGTGTCATTGAATAGATTGTGTAAAGTTCTGATATTTGAAAAGTCAATAAAAATATATGCATATCATTAACATGCATTTAATATTCTACATCAGTAATATAATCTTTCCTACATTTGCTCAATCACTGACATCATCAGGTAAAAATTTACTTTAAGATCAGTCTTTCTTTAAAAATTAGGAAATTGTTTAAAGCAAAACTAATCAGCTAACCTGACTAGCTGCTCTTTAAAGAATTTATAATTACCAATTAAATATTCCATTGCATTACCTTTACTATAAAATTTGCACTTTTTCAGAAGTATAACAACAACAATGAAACAAGAAAAATGATGACCACAACTTTAGACTTCTAATATACAAAATAACTTCCGTTTAAAACATGGCCAAATAAAATAATCACATTTAACTGCTATACATATCAGTACCTACCTCATTAAATACATTTTCTTTTATAGACAACGCTTAAGAGATTCCAAAATAAAAGGTTTTATGACAGTGTAATTATTGGAGAACAAAATGTATAAAACAAGGATCAACAGAATTTTACCTGTGTATAGGTATTGAAGTATTGCTCTGAAAGCCCATGGTAAAATCTGAAAGGAAAATTGCATACACTCAAATGAATTTACGAAGAGCTAGGTTTGGACCTTTATGAATAAACACTTAAAAGTTCTGATCATATAATGAAAACTTTCATTACATTTTGCATTCCATCTTCACAACAATAGATAATGACAGAAAGTTACTCTGAATTTTCAGGTACTAGATGTAGGTCACCTACATTTTGTATGGTCATGTACCAAATTTCAAAATTCATCCACATGTGAAGTTTGACCACCGCACAAACAGACTCCTAGAAACTGATTTTAAAATAATATTTCTACAATGAAATATTAAAATGTCAAAGTGGCTTATGTTAGTATGGTGGTACACCTCAGGATATAAAAATAACAGGATATAAAAATAACAGAGTCCAAGAAGCACTCAGATATAGTGCATATTCATTCAGGTCAATAACATCAACACTGTATGTTAATTTTGCATAGTGCATATTCATTCAGGTCAATAACATCAACACTGTGTGTTAATTTTGCATAGTGCATATTCATTCAGGTCAATAACATCAACACTGTGTGTTCATTTTGCACAGGTGAGGTCACAAGATTATAAAACAATGTCTATTGTGCCTAATGAACTATTAGAGTGTGCTGGTAGTAAATTTGTTTCCAATAAAAATTTTAACACAAAATTTTGCAATGATGTAATCTCTTTTGAGAAAAAGCATTCCCTCTTCCAAAGCAAATGTAAGAAAACCAGAAATTACATAAATTTAAGAAGTTTAAGAATTTGCCATGTTGACAAAATTTTGCTACTCAAGGTTTTCAGGACAAAATTTAAATGATGACATAAATATTCTTCAAAATTGCAATAATTACTGATAAATGTAAGCCTCTACTATGTTAGGATGCACATAATTTCTGCTGTTAAAAACAGAGTTTCACTAGAGGTTTTTTTAAACTAGGATTTCATAACTATGGTCTGTTGTTCTGTATAATTTTTGTGCTATCTGAAAGCAAATGTTCAGGTAATTCATTGATTCATTAAAAGTTGCTTCTCCAGCTGTATATGCAAGTCTTTAGTCTATGGTTCTGTGAAAATCAAATGCTTACAAGCAGTTCACTACATGCACATGTGGACTGGAGATCTAGCTGTCATCTGCCTAAATGCCAAAAACACAAAAGCAGATAGTCAAGAAAAGATAGTCAGAAGGATGCTTTCTTAAAAATATCTTCAAATGCTTTAATAAAATTACTGTTTTGAGGTTCCTCAGTAACTCCATGTCTAACATTGCTATGGTAATTGTTAGCAACTCTATATGTCTAGCATAATTATTGTATATGTTAGTAATTCCATGTCTTACATAATTATGGTAATTGCAGGTAACTCCATATGTTTAACATGGCTTTGGCTATTGTCAGTAACTCCAAAAGTCTAACAATGCTATGGCAATTGTTAGAAACTTCAGATCTCTAAGATGACTGGTAATTGTTGGTAACTCCATATGTCTAACATGGTTTTGGTAATTGTCAGTAACTTCTTTATATCCAACATTACTATAGTAATTGCTAGTAAGTCCATATGTCTAACATGGCTATGGTAATTGTCAGTATGTCTAGCCTAGCTATGGTGTACTACACCAAATCTCATGTAGGCTACTGACTCTGACTTTTTGAATAATGTCTTCTTGACTCCAAATATTTTCCAAAGTGTCTATTTAAATCATTTGGCCTAAACACATCTACAAATATTAAAATAATTTTTCATTATGTCTACCACATTTTTCCCAATATGTTTTCTGGATTATCTCAATTTACTGATTTACATGTGGAAAATGAAATTATTTCATGCACTGGATTCTGATGTAATGGATGGGAGCTGCATTATTTAAGAACATGAATTCTCATTCTCCATATACAATTTGAAGAAAGTCTGACTAGCTATGTTTTTAAAAATTTCATCTCAAACATTTGATACACATTCTTGCTTTTAAGAACTCTGCATTCACTCAAAGTGAAAAGTTTTGAATCTGAACCATGTGTAATCACACTGAGCTATATACCTGGAGCACCTGATACATACTGAATGCAAATATAAACAACAAATATTCCTGGATTCTACTCCAAATAACACATGATCCCTTTGGTCAAATATCAGTATTTGCTTTTTATTTTCAAAATTAACCTCTAGGCAAAACACAAATTTACATAGTGGAACCATAAGAGACCCTTATCTTCAAAAATTCAGACTGCACTCTAATTTGGCATCATGCACATTTTCATTATATCTGCAAATACATTGCCAGTAACTGTGGGAGTTGATTACACAAACTAAGTATCTTATTTGGAAAAGGCATTTCAATAATCATAAAGTTCAAAAACTTTTATGAAAGAAGTTTCATTTAGGATCCTCCATGATCCATCATGTACATATATCTGTTATGTCAGTAAAAGAAGAGAGCAAAGTTTGAAGCTAATGCATTTAAAAATGTATGAGGAACTGATTACACAAACTAAGGTCAATATAGTGGGAAAGCAATCTGAAAAATGACAAAGTCCAACAATTAATATTGTTTTACCCAATTCATCATGTATCATGAACCTCTCCATAACATTAATTTAGCAAATTTTCAAATTGAGAGAAAAAGGATGCACACAGGTGTATGGAGATAGTCAAACCAGTGTGCCTCCTTTTTGTTGTTTTCCTATGCATAAGGTATTATTTTTGGCTGGTTCTTTAAGTACCTTCATATGCATAGGCCTTATCTTTGGATAGTTCCTTAAATGCCCTCATGTGCATATGCCTTATTTTTATATAGTTCTTTAAGTGCCCTCATGTGCATAGGCCTTATTTTTTATATAGTTCTTTAAGTGCCCTCATGTGCATAGGCCTTATTTTTGATAGTTACTTAAGTGGTCTTGTGTGTATATGCTTTATCTTTAGATAGTTCTTAAATTGCTTTCATGTGCATAGGCCTTATCTTTGGATAGTTCTTTCAGTGCCTTCATACACACAGGCCTATCTTTGGATAGTTTTTAAAATGCCCTCAAATGCATAAACCTTATTTTTTATAGTTTTTTAAGTGCCCTCATATGCTCAGACCTTATATTTGGATAGTTCATTAAGTGCCTTTGTGTGCATATGCCTTATCTTAAATAGTTCTTTAAGTACTCACATATGCATAGGCCTTATCTTTGGATAGTTCCTTAAGTGCCCTTGTGTGCATATGCCTTATCTTTAGATAGTTATTTATGTGCTTTCCTATGCATAGACCTTATTTTTTGAATAGTTCTTTAAGTGCCCTCATGTTCACAGGCCTAATCTTTGGATAATTCCTTACAAGCACTCATGTGCATAGGCCTTATCTTTGGATAGCTCCTTAAGTGATGTTAAGTGCATAGACCTTATTTTTGGATAGTTCCTTAAGTGCTCTCATGTGCATGTGCCTTATCTTTGGATACTTCCTTAAATGTCCTCATGTGCATAGGGCTCACTTTTGGTTAATTCCTTAAGTGCCTTCATATGCATGCCCTATTTTGGCTAGATTCTTAAATGATGGCAAACTGGCTTCATTTCTAAAAATTTCAAAGGCTTTTCAAGGGGTAATACTTTCTGTAAAATTTCGTCAAACTATATCCAACCATTTTTTAGAAGAAATTGTTTAAAGGTTTTCCTATTTCTATACTTCAAATCATGTTTTGTGAATTTTACCAAGTTATTTAAAAGTTTTATTTGTTTAGTAATGACAGTCATTATTTGCTGGCAGATCAGCATCTTCTGTACAAAACTGAAAAGCCTTAGGAAAATATGGGACATACATACAGGGCACACATTATGGAAAGACATATGGGAGGTACATTATGGAAGGATATATGGGACATACATGGCATACATTATGGAAGGACATATGAGACATATATGGCATACATTATGGACAGACATGAGACACACAGGGCATACATTATGTATGAATATATGAGACATACATGGCATATATTTTGCCAGGACATATGGGACATACAGGGCACACATTATGGAATGGTATATGGGACACAGGGCATACATTATGTAAGAACATATGAGATATACATGGCATATATTATGCCAGGACATATGGGACATACATGTCATACATTAAGCCACGACATACGGGACATACAGGGCACACATTAGGAATGGTATATGGACACAGGGCATACATTATGGAAGGACATATGGAACATGCAAGACATGCATTATGGAAGGACATATGAGACATATATGGCATACATTATGGAATGGCATATGAGACATAAATGGCATGCGTTATGCAAGGACATATGGGACATACAGTGAATACATTATGGAGGGTCATGGGTAATTCTACACGGTTTGTAAAGAACACACTAAGAGCTTAAATATCTTACTGATGGATTTTTCACTGTTATCTCCATCCCGCCCTTCCAGTGGGTGTGGAAAAGTTTAGCAAAGTAGGAGCATCTAGCACTTAGTATACACCTATGTGCTGGAAACCTTTCCCCTCCAATGCTGAAAATGACATCCTCATACATTCCACCCTCTAGCAACCTAGAGAAAAGATAGTAAAATTGTTTACACTCACCACTGAAATGTTATTGTAACTGAATAGTAAATTACAGGGTACAAAATGTGCCTACACATAATTCAAGTGGCTTGAGGTGGGTGTGGAGCCATTTCAAATTAAGGAATTACAGTCTTGTATTGAGGTTGTCAGGATGTTAATGGTAGTTTTACTGTTACATATTGACTTTTACCAGCAATACATTAGAGTAAAGTCATTACATACTGACTTTACTAGCAATACATTAAAATAATTACATACTGACTTTTACCAGCAACACATCAGAGTAAAGTAATTACATACTGAGTTTTACTAGCAATACATCAGAGTAAAGTAATTTAAAAACTGAGTTTTACTAGCAATACATCAGAGTAAAGACACAATTTATATCCTTCAATCTTAAAATAGAGAACTTTTTCCTATCTTAACACATTTTCAAACACGTTTGGAGAGAAATAGCACCATTAAAAGTACATCATACTCCCAAATCATGTTTAATAGTCCTCTATCTTGGCAATAGTAGAGTATGGTTGACTCCAAACATTACTAACCAGTCATTATAATTACCTGAACCAAGCATCATGAAATGCAGTCTAGAAATAAACTTATTTACTGAAGAAAAACCATTATCTTCCTTTTAGACTTACCATGTCACTGACATCTGACCTCTATATCTTCACAAACTATATGGTTTCTTTCTTAACCTAAGTGTAAATCATCAACACATAAACAATGTTTTCTCAGGGAACTTACTCAAACAAAAGTTATTGTACAAAACATATTTTTATTTAGTTAAAATTACAATGACCTTTAAATCACAAATCCTTAAGCGCAATTCCTATAAAAACTTTCATCAAGGTATGTGATCCAGGACTAAAATTATGCAAATTCCATCTTCTTTCTTTCAGTCAGTGAGATCTTGACTTTTGACACAAATCCAACAGGCTTTGTACCCAAACATTAGTAAAGGTACATCAGTAAGAACTGAAATGTTTATACAGAAATCATTATTTATTTTTCAGCCAGTCATTTGACCTTGGACCTGTTGACCCCAAAATTAATCAGGTCAGTGATATAGTACTAAAGTTACTTTGTTGAAATCAAGTTTTGTCTTTCAGTCAAAATACCTTAACTTTTGACCTTTTGCCTCCAAAATCAATCAGCTTCTTCCTTACCCCAACTGCAAGCCAGCCTCAAAGTTTGATAAATGTAGATGGTATAAAATTAATATTATTGTATGAAAATATAAAAGTTAATAGATAGAGATGCAGACATAACAATATACAATCCACCTTTTGGCTTTTGTATCAAAAGAATATAATTTACTGAAGCACTAGATCACAAGTAGAGTCATGAAGTCACAATGGCATAGTTGTTTCAAAAAGTGTATTGTATTACGTATTTCTGTTCAACTAGGTCTGATGATCTGTTGGTTAGAGGTATAATGGGACAACCTATGAAACTATTAAGCCATAAGTCTGAATCCAAACCAATGTAATGTATTTCTTTGCCACAAGATTCATAGTTCTCATAGCTCTGCTGTCAACACTGGTAGTAGCCAAATTTACAACCTGAATAAGAATTTGAATTCTTTGGATTCATAATCAAGATACATTAAAACCTGTCACAAATGACCAAAACCATGTGATACTACCTGTGACAGTGATCAGATCTTGAATGCACATATGTGCTGATTCTTAATTGTTATGACCTATCATGAGAAACCACCTGTCTTGAGATACTATATTGTTTTGGCAGAATGGGTGATCTTTCTAGACAGGTTCTACTACACTAAGAAAATATCAGAGGCAAAGTGGACATAAGGAGTACTTGCTTCATGACTTCCTGTATCTTTTTCTTGTTAATATAAATGTTATCCTGCAACTGAGATACATGCTGTGACTAATGATGGGGATCAAATTATTTCATCGCTCATGTATTTCTAAGACAAAGTTTTCAAACCTGCGAAGGAATTCTTCATAATAATCTCTGCGAAGAACCCTTGATGTAACTGCATGATAAGAACGAAGTATATTGCGAATCCTGTCATCAAGAGCCCCATACAAGCACCTTTCTCCATCAAATGTGTTGGCCTCACACCTGGCTCCTGCAAATACAGAAACACAGTTGCTATACAGACTTGGTATAATGAAGAGATCACTGCTTTACATTTAATGGGACTGACACTCTACTGGGGGAGAAGAATTTCCAAGAATTCTTGGAAAGACCATTTTTTCCTTTTAACTGTTGAGTGTTAAAGCCATTTCTGATTTTCTTCATTAATAACAAGATTTTCAAATTAGCTACTGTGGTGCACATACTGTTGTTAGCTTTTCATTTAGGTCGAAGTAGACATCATTAGAAGTCTTTGGATAAAAACTTCATGTCATAATGATCATTCATTCAAGAGAGCAGTGACAACAATATTTCTAAGACACTCACTGAGGCAACTATATTGACTGCATGACTATGACTTTCAGCATTTTCATTTAGGACTTAGTGAAAGTCCCATGGCATAATGATCATCCATTTAAGGGAGCAGTGACAACAATATTTTGGACAGACATTGTGGCAACCATATTGTCAACATGAAATTTTCATTTAGGACTTAGTGAAAGTCCCATGGCATAATGATCATCTAGTTCATCCATTCAAGGGAGCAGTGAAAACTAAATTTTAAGACAGTATTCATAGCACTTACCTTGGAAGCATGATTAGCAACATTTTCATTTAGGACCAACTAGGTATAATAAAGAGTCTATCAGTGAAAAACCCATGTCGATAAAGCCATGCATTTAAAAAGAAATAAAGATAATATATTTAAGATTATCTGTCCATTTAGGAATAGTAAAATAATATTTTCAAGACAGCTACTGTGATGGCCATATCTGATGTCAAATCAGTACATTTTCATTTAAGACCAAGCAGATATCATAAGAAGTCTTCTAGTACAAACCTCACGTCAATATGACATTTTATTCAAGTAGAGATGTGACAAGATGTTTTTTAAGATGGCTGTAATGGTGGCCATATTGGATCTCAGACTGGCACCATTTTATTTCAGACAAACAAGAAATGGTAAAAAGTCTCAGAGTGAAAACCCCCTGCTGATATGACTATCCATTTAGGAGTAGCAATTACAAGATTTTCAACATGGCTGCCATAGTAACCATACTGAACATCATATTGGCACCATTTTCACTTAGGCCCAAATAGACATCATAAGAATTTTTTTTATTAAAACACTCATATTGATATGACCATCCAATCGAGAGGAGTAGCAATAACAAGATTTCCAATATGGCCACTGTGACATCTGCACTGAATGTCAATGCAGCACCATTTTTATTTAGGACTAACAAGACCATGAGATGAATGTGTAAAGTTTTATGGAAATCCTCCAAGTAGCTTAGGAGAAGTAGTAATAACAAACTTGTGCTAATGGACAGATGGACAACAGACAAAAAACGAGCAATGGACAATAGACAACAGACCATCACATAAGCTCTTCTGGTCTATGACTAATAGAACTAAACACAAATCATCATCATTGGCATCATCATCACCATCATCATCATCCTTTAACATAAATGAACATAAAGAAGAGAACCCTACCATTTTCCAAATACCATATTTTCAAAATTTGTAATAATTTTAAAGAATATAACTATTTCTGGACACCATGCAATGTTTTTTTCACAGCTGATGAAAACTAATATTTCAAGTTGGTATTTAAACTAAAAAATATTTTATATGTACTCATACACTAGTGATATGGTAGTCAACTACCTTGTTATAAAACCAATTTGATAACCCTAATTATCACATGGATTACTCAAGGTGTTGTCAGTAGGCAGCAATGAAAACAAATGACATGCTCCCCAAGCTCTTCTCTAAAAATCAATCTGTGTACTTATTATATAGCCAACAGCAAAGAAAAAACAACCTTTCTTTTTGAGACAGTAGGTGGAATAATTAACACAATGAAAACTGTAAAAGTAATGGTCATTAGTGTTACATTGAGCCCACAAGTTATTTGAGGCTTCTTTTATACTGCCAGAGGTTGCACAAAAGGAGACAAAGTAATTACACATTAGGGCCTATTCCCATTAAAGTATACTAAATGGTGATGCAGGTTATTATCTTTGTCTCCAGTCACATAAACTGGGCTTACATTTATTTGTAAGAAAGCAGTTTACATCCCTGACATTAGTTTCACAAGCTCTTATTGTCTCAGTCGTACTAATGGCAATATTTCCACTTAATAACCTCATTTTGTTTGTAGTAGGTTCAGTCTTACCAATAATCTAAGCACAAATGATGATACTCCACAATTAAATTCATGAATGTGTCTAAGTGATTGTTGCTATTATATGCTTATGACAATCAACACCATATAGTATTGAAGTCATTGGAAACATTTATCAAGACAATTATGGATCATCTTTCAGATTTTCTGAGGTAAGATAATATGAATAGGTGTATATTATTTTGGTAATCCATTCTTTACTTATTAAACAGTATTGATATAAAACTGGGTCACATTCATAGACAAGCTTACTGCGATACTTATTAGCAACAGCAGATGTTGTATATGATGACTGTACTGTCATAATTATACCAACAAAAACATTGGATATGAAACTAGAATTCTTTATTGGTTCAAGAAAACTGAAATATTATCAAGTGTTCTTTTTTGGCAAGCAGTTATTACAATAAAGATAATAATTTTCCCCATAACAATATTTGGGAACACTAATGATTTTCATTAGTATACAAATAATCCAAACAGAAAAAAGGAATTATATTTTAGTCTCGGGATATTTAGTTTAATGACAATCTGATTATTGCTCTTTCCTGAGATTACAATAACTCTTGCAGGCTCCTGAAAATCTTCGCATGTGCTATAACATTAGCAGTGAAACCTATCTATAGAGGACGCTTATAAAATTGTCGTCCTTTATTGGCAGCTGTCCTTTACATTATAGTTTAATATGTATATGAATGGAACAAAAAGGCTGCATATAATTTTTCTTTAAGTTAGTTGACTTCTATAAAATCAATGCTTTCTGCCAAGATCAAAATGAAGTGATCATTAGATTATCATCTAATCCATATCACATCACTTTTTACCTAGGTATATCTTAG
>QKMX01369832.1:34042-44394 GCA_003401595.1 Venustaconcha ellipsiformis | reverse complement strand
ATACACACACACACACACACACATACATACATACATGTATTACAGTCATGAATTAAATAATTACAAGTATGACCATGATACTGAGGTGATGCTTTGTGTGCAGAACTATCAAAACAAACATCCCTTAATCATTGCAGAAATCTGTTGTTGGCTGAATTACCAGAAGTCGTCCAAAATAATAGTGTTATTCTCGTTTTGTCTTGTATGTTTTCAGAAATACTAAAATAAATTTCAAAAGAAAAATCTTTTATTTTGAATTTCTAGTTAGATTAATAATACGTTTTTGGTGAAAGCATCATGTGGAAAAAATTATTGAGCAGAATTAGTCTAAATGTAAATAGGGTACTATTTTTAAACCTTAATAGAATTAATGATTATCTCTTGATGCACCATAATTAGTAGTTCAGTATAATTTAGAAAGAGTAATAAACAGATCTTATATATAGTTTAAGAAGTATTATTATAACTTCATTTAAAATGATTGAAACCTTTTAATTTGTGGGCAATTAATCTTGTTTTAGTTTCCCATTTCTTTCTGTTATCAATAATTTATTGGTATTTTGATTCTGTTAGAAATGAAAATATTACAGTTGTTCAAACATTGATAATAACAAACCACCCTTTCTACAACAAAAATAACAATTCCACTGTTGTATTTATCTTTTAAACAGATGCACAAGGTTGGAGAACAAGTGTATGCCAAATGGACAGATTGCAAGATGTATCCAGCAAAAATCATTGGCATTAATTCAGATGGTATGAATTTTAATAATATAATGTGCGATTTTATTAATTTAACTTTAGTTTTTATGCCTTCACATATTTTAGATACAGTGTAACCAATGTCTGTCTGTCCACTCATGTAAACGTCACATCATATTTGCCACAAATTTCATTTTTCATCAGTTGTGATGGACATTAAGCATTGAAACCAGATGTTTGGTATTTTATTTTAACAAGGTCTTAGTTGAGTGTTATATTAACCTATTTCTGTAAAATTTGAATGAATTACAGCCCTTATATGATGTAAAAGTTTATGTCTTCAACGCAGATCTTTTCACTAGATTATTATTGCACTTCATGGATTGAAACCAAAATCAGCATTTGGCTTTTTGGTGATGACAGGTGAGTTAGATAAGCTGTATTGTGTTTATGGAGGTGTCCACTAAGACAGGTTTTAATGTATTTATATCTAAATTTGATTGACTTGAAACCCTTGTTAAACCTTACGATGTGTCCTTGCATAATGAAATTCACTTACTAATTTTTTGTGGAATTTATGGATTGAAACCAAATTCATTATGATGCTTATTAAGAAAGGTGGGTCAGGGTTGATTATGATCTGTTTATGATATTTTACTGACTTGAAGCTGTTGTTGGAGGCATGCCCTTGTATCATGACATTATTACCACTCATGAGTACTGAAATCCATCGTTTATTTTGTCCAGTCAGAAATTTGTTTTTATAGATGAAAAGTCAACTATGGACAAGGAAACTATGGCCTGTAACTTGAAAGGGCAATAGTTTACATTTTGTCTAAGTAATGTTTACACACGTGCCATTAATATTTGTTATCAAGTACCACATGGATGTGATGTATATTTACTTAGTTTATGATGAAATTTATCTATTTGGACTGAAACCAACAACAACTTTTGTGCATACAACCAGTGAAAGTAGACAGTATTGGTTTAGATTATATCATTTGATGATTACATCAAAATGAATTTCATTGACTGAAGGATATGATATTTTGAGCCATTACTTGGACTGCTTGAAACCATTAGGTCCAACTATGCTGAATTTCCTTGGAATGCATCTGGATGGCTAGTTTTTGCCTGAAACTTGGGCCAAATGATGAAAAGTTGAATGGAAAGTCAACAAAATGGGCTAAAACTAAACTTTACTATAACGGAATGCAAAAAAGGAATTAGAAAATGTGAGTTCAAACATTATTAACTGTAGGAGTTCATTGGCTCAAGGTCAGCGTATTGTATAGTTCTTTTGACATGACATCACAAATTTTATGTAACTCAATTGATTTGCAGTTCAGAATCAATATATGTCACTAAAAGTATTTAATTTATTTCACACAAAATATTTACAACAGATTAGTTACTTTTAACATCATTCAGTGCAGATGACATGAAAATTTACTATATTACAGATGAGATAAAGTTTGTGAGGATGTGTGGAATGATTGTTTACTGGACAGGTTATCACAGGGAAAGACATTATTAAAATACCAAAGAAGTGCAAGGCACAATACATGCTGGTTAAAATTTGATAATGAAAATGCTAAATTAGAGAAAACATTAGAAGTTATGTCTGATTAGATAGAGTGATCAATAAATACAGTGTGAGCCAAAACAAAGCTGAGAATTTCAATGAATGGAGTTGGTCTTGGAAATGATCACATCAACAGAATTGCATACATAGATTTCATCAGCATCATATCTGATGTCCTACTGAAAAATGTCACGGATAAAATATCCAGAGTTAAATTCATATTCGTCCTTTCAGATGCTAGCATTGATTTAATAGTTATATGCCAAGAATGCATTCTTGTTAAATTTGTAGACCCCGAACATAAAAGTCCAAAAATAAGACCAGTTGAAATATCAAGTATGTTTTACATGTCACCGATCCATGTTGCATGCATTTAAATGATGCAGCTTGATAAAAGTAAACATTTTAACTGTCTTGACTTCCACTATTTGTGTTAACAATGAAAATATGGACAAATTACATTTTGTATGGACAAGTAAACTTTTTACTTTACTTGTCCTTCGGCGACATTTCTATACCCCAGACTTGGTATCATTTGAATGGTATCTTTGATTAAATCATAGCATTGGTTCCACTCAGTATCTTTTGAGTGGCATTTTGGATTGAATCCAAGTTAATTATTAGAGCAACTGCAGTGATTTGCCATCACATATCATCATATTTTCAACTGTATATTCTAAAAACTCTACCCCTATCTTGGTTCTCAATGTTCCATTCCCATATTATGTTCCTGACTGTAATCCAGAGAGCAAAATGGGTAACATGTGATGCATCTTCCTGCTTTGAAGTTTGGTTGAAAACATTTGGACATGTCATGGGAATTGAAATTGTTGTATATATGATTTTGGATTCCATCCCAGGGACACCCAAGATTCAAGTATGATAGCCCTTACATGGATGGCTATGTCAGAAGCAACTTAATTACAATGTTTTATAAATTTATACACAGAGATTTATATGGAAATGTAGCAATGGACATACAGATGGACAAATGAAGAGAATCATGACATTCCCAATGACTCTCTGAAAAGCATGTTATAGTGGTTTATATTGTGAAAACCCAGGTCAAGCTCAATTCTCAGATATTTGCATCAAAATTTAATCGAGTTACAGCTTCTCTTTGTCTTGGAAGCTTTTCATTGCACCAGAAGCCATGGTGGTTCACTTTTAAATGTGCCATACTTGTGACCAGGGTGCAGGTTCGGTTCCTGTCTAGGTCATATCAGCAGTCATGGTGTGTCTGATCATGATATGACATTTCATGTGTTGATGTGGCATTAAATGCCACTCAGTCATTACCAATTCCACTAACTTTTAATGCCAGTCAGTTAATCAGTCCTTGCATTACTAATTCAACTCACTTTTGATGCCAATCAGTCAATTAGTCCTTGCATTACCAATTCCACTAACTTATAATGTCAGTCAGTCAATCAGTCATTGTATTACCAATTCCACTAACCTTTGAAGGGACTTTAAGGATTCTAACAAAACATGGATTGAACCTTTGTATTGAGAAGACCAAGGTCAGGTGTGATTTTCACCTAATTTTCCTGTATGACGGGGAAATATAACATTTCTTCTTTAACCAGGATACCATTGAATATGCCACATTGGTAGCGACATCTGTATCATCACACATTTTTAGTTCTGACCATAGCTTTATGTGATGCCTTAATGGGAATTATTTATTTGAGGCCATTAAAATATTATTACTGGCAAAGTCAAGTTTTCATCATATTGCTAACATTTCTCCTTTTTAGTTTGTCATACAGTGTGTTGCCATCATCATTAGTATGTATATACACTAGCAGTTTAAAGCTCTACTGGTCACAAACCAGATGAGCTTATGGGATGATCTTTCATTTGTCCATTGATACATTAGCAGTTTTTTTATCACTGATCCTCCTAAACTACTTTGAGAATTGCCATAAAACTTAGCTCACATTTCATCAGAGGCTCTGGTTGGTCATAAAAATGAAAGTAATCCTGCTTGGAAATCCAGCATGGTTACAACAGATGCCATCTTGGAAATCTTGCTATTGCTTCTTTTGAATGGATGGCCATATCAATATAGGGTATTCATTAAAAGTCTTGTTATGATTTCTATTTCAACTTAAACAAAAATGGTACCAATGTGACACCAAATATGTCTGCCACAGCATCCATCCTGAAAATCTTATTGCAGCTCTTGAATAGAAAATCATATTGATGTGGTTTTCACTAGAATAGAAAAAATCACTTGAATAGAAAATCATATTGATGTGGTTTTCACTAGAATAGAAAAATCTCTTGAACAGAAAATCTTATTGATATGGTTTTCACTTCTAATGTCCAGTTGGTTTCAGATGAAAATCTGACATCCAGTATGACCACCACACAGCGGCCATCTTGAAATTCTTCTTGTCTGAATGGCTGGCCATATCCACATGAAGTTTTCCCAGAAGACTTTTTGTGATGTCTAATTGTTACTAATGAAAATGGTGCCAATCTGACATCCAATACAGCCACCACATCAGTTATCTTTAATGCTAAGAATAAATGGTCGTAATAGGGCGTAGTTTTAACTGAAAGACTTCTTATAATAATTAAGTGATCGTAAATTATAATGATGCTGATCTGATGCCCAATATATAGCCATCTTGAAAATCTTGTCTTTGCTTCCTTACTTTAATAAAATTATTTTGACATTTGTTTTTCATCAGAAGAGTTCTTATGGCATCTACTTGGTCCGAAATGAAAATGACTTCATTCAGTACACAACAGCTGACATGCAAATCTTCTTGGTACTATACCCCCTGAATTCACCAGAAGTCTTCTAATTATGTCTTTGTTGTCTTAACAAAAATAATGCCAATCTGATATCCAATATTGCCACCACAGCAGTTCTATTTAAAATTTTGTTATTGTTGACTGGATGATCATTATGACATGGTGTTTTCACCTAAAGACTTCTAAAACAGTGCTAATCTGTCCAGCACAATATCTAATATGAAAATTTTGTTATGACAGAATAATATCATAGATGATTTCAAAACAACAGTTAAAGGAAGAAATGGTCGTATCTTGAACTCCTGGAAATTCATTTCACCAGTTGAATGTCATTCCCTTTAATGGACATATTACAGTATATCTGTATAAATGATGTAGTGACTACATTCATTAAATTAATAAAATTTCAAACTCATTATACACCCACCTTAAGGAGTAACTTATTCTATTATGACCTCTACAGTTGCCAAACTTTGTGGATAACTTGCACAAATTTAAGTCATCTGCATAAAAAACTGTTAAACAGTTATTTTATTTCCAATGCAACAGTCATTCATAAATTGTGGATAATGTAAGGATGACTTGCTTCAGATTAAGTATACTTTAAAATGTTTGCTTCGGAATTTAAAGTAATTGAGTTGTATATCTAGCATTCTTATGTATACAGTACCTATTTTTAAGACTTGTCACTGAAGTTCTCAATCAGCATTTTTAATCTTTACCAAGCAATTTCTTAAGAATAATTTCAACCACTGTATAGCCCATGACTTGACACATTTATGCATAAATGTACGCTCTAGTACATTTCAATGTAGCCCATGACTTCACTCATTTATTCATAAAGGTACATTCTAATACATTTCAATGTTAAATTGTTGAATAGATTGTATGTAAAATAAGCCACATATAGTACTTCTGGTACTTAATTAAAAATAAATGAATTTTGATAAGAATTAACACTGGGTCTTCTTCATTTAATGGCTTCTAATGTATGATGTAGATTTCATGCAATTTTATGCAATTGGGGGCCATGTACAACCTTCTTATTGCTGTGGATTCATTTATGTTCAATACTATCAACTTTGATGCCTTTGTGAAACATGACATTTTTCTGTTGTATTCAGGAATTGGGGACAAGATAGGTACATCATTTCCATAGAATAATGTCATTGATGTTTCCATGGAAGGATGATCATATCGTTTCCATGGAAGGATGATTGTTTGTCAGGTCTTTAAAGTGGTGGGTTGTAGCAACTGTAAAGTTTGTGACAGTTTGTAGACCATGAACAAAGTAAATTCTAAGTATTTACAGATGATATCCATTTAGATACTAAAATATTCTAAAACAGGTTGTCTAATTGTGATTCTTTTGCCAGGTTCCTATGAGGTGATGTTCTATGATGGTTTCAAGAAGACAGTCCAGCCTATCAATGTGCGTAATATTCCCCCTGAAAGTAAGCAACAGGTAATAACCAGCAGATAAAGTAACATTTAGGTAGGATAGCTGGTATTTACCCTGAAAATAAGCAGCAAGTAATGTAATATATGAAACCAGCAGATAAAGTAACATTTAGGTAGGATAGCTGGTATTTACCCTGAAAATAAGCAGCAAGTAATGTAATATATGCAACCAGCAGATAAAGTAACATTTAGGTAGGATAGCTGGTATTTACCCTGAAAATAAGCAGCAAGTAATGTAATATATGAAACCAGCAGATAAAGTAACATTTAGGTAGGATTGCTGGTTTTGAGACCGAAAATAAGCAACAAGTAACGTTTGTGACTAGCAAATAAAATGATTCTTTGGTAGGACACCTGGTGCTTTACTCTGAATGTATACTTTCTCATAACTTCATTTCAGAAATTGAAAGACATGATTTAATTTGTAATTCCTCGCTCAATGTCCATTCTAAGTGTTTTACATTTCTTCTTTAAATACATTACTAAATCCTATTACCTATGGAGAACTACTACTACCTCACAAATCTAGCCCTCCCAGATAGTTTTTAGCTACAGGGAGCTAAAAGTTGTCCATTGACATGTGGCAGACAGTGATCTTCTTAGATATAAGAATTGAGGGCGAAGTCAGAGAACCTCTCAGTCACTCCTGCCTTCATCATTATAGGCCTTGCAAAAGCCAGAATCTACATAGAAGATATACCATTACAAATTGGACGAGTTATTTGCTCCTACGGAAAGTAAGTGCCTTCTATATTTCCAACATTTTCTCTTCCTATGTGGACAATTCTGCCATTACAGTTTGGTAACACTTTGTTGTTGTCACACTTTTGGGTACTTGCATGGGGAGCCTAAAATATGTCATATTAAGTTTAGATGATAATTATTTTATGCAAGCCTCTAGTGCTTTTTAAAAAAGACCCAACTCCTATAATATGCGTAATTCTGTTATGAACAGGCACATATCATTGAATTTCTATTTCCAGTCATTTTTAGTGTTGGGGCACCAACTTAAATGATTTTACTTGTACAGGCGGTCTATGAGCCTTTTTTCCTGCATGTAATTTCCTCATAATGTATATTGTAGCACCTATTTTGTGCACATCTATGACAGTGCCTCAGTTCCCTTTTATGTGAAGGTTTTTGTGTAATGTAGACACTTGTGTACATTTCTGTATTGCTTTCACTATGGTTAGACAAGTAGTTAAGCTTTCTATACATGTATAGAATACTTGAGTTGTGTTTATCATGAGTCATGAGAAAATACTTGAGTCATGTTTATCTGCATATTGGGCTACAATATTTATAAGTGTGCATGCTTTTATGCTCTTAAGAAACTCCTTATATGATTATAATTCAATCATTTCTGGTACATACAGGTGAGTTTCCTTTAGCAGGGCATCTTAGCCTTGGAACACCATAATTCAGTGATTCTGCCTGTATATGACATCCTTGACCTTCCCTACAGGTAATTATTGTAAATGAGATCGTCTTTTTACCAGGCAACCATCATTTAGTATAGCTCTGCATCAATGCTATATTCAAACAAAACGTGCTTTGTAAAGATTGAATTTTGCACCGACATTTTCTTATAAAAGAATGGTGCAAGGCTACAGTTTCATATATTTTCTATTTGTCTTGCAGATTAGAATTATAGGCAAAGCTTAGAAACACAATTCAGGAGGAATACAACACCAGTCTGCAAGATGACTTTTCCTCAATGTGAGAATTTCTGGCAGACAGTGGAGACAAATCAATTCTTACCCTTTGGCAATCAAGCACCATAGATAGACACGCTCTGAAATAGCTCTGGCACCCAAATCAGCACTACAGGACTTGGCATTTTTGGCAACTCCATCTGCCTTGCCTCTTTAGGATTTGACTCAAATCCTTTTGTGGGACAGCAAGAGTTTTAATTAAAACAAACAGCCAAGTTTCCTCTCACTCAGCAGACATAGATGGGTTATGCGAATCAAACATAACCTAACTCATCCCAAACTTATGATCCTGACAATATCTTCCCCGCATACATGTCTATTTCAGTTGTAACCAGCCAAGGCCTTATACTAGGGATCTCAAAGAGCCAAAACATCATCAAAAGTTTTCAATGGAAAGAATTGGCTAGCCAATTTTTTTTGTCCTGGGGAAAGAATCAGCTAGTCATTTCTTTCCCTGGGGCAAACAAATAGCTAGTCAATTCTTTCCCCCTCTACTGGTTCTCAGTGGAAACACCACAATGCATTTTGGAATGCCATCAAAGAAGGAGACGTCGCCATCAGTGTGGAATTAAAAGACGCATACCTTTATGTCCCTGTTCACAAGGCTTCCAGGATGTTCTGCCATTTGCCTACAACATCATATTCCAATTCATGGCACTTCGATTGGGACTCATCATCAGTTCCAGGATCTTAACGCATATGATGAATCGAGTAATAGTGCATGTCTTGACTATTTCTTTGATGGAAACATCAAGTTACCTGGATGACATCCTGCAGAAACATCAGGTGAGTTTTAACTAAACATGACAAGATAACCCTTGTTACAATGCTTACCAGCCTAGGCTTCTGGTCAACAAGGAAAAATCTGACCCAGATCTAACTCAACAATTTGTTCAACTAGATATGGAGTTCAATATACAGCCAACATTGTTCATCTCTCTCAGGCATTGAAAATCCTAACCATGTTGGCTTCTTTACTCTGGAGGGAAATGCTATCCTCACAGGATTTGTATGCCTACTAGGCTTACTCAACGTGGTAGAGGACCTCATTGTCCTAGGTTACCTTTTTATGTGCCCATTGTGAATCATTCCTCTGTCCCAATGGAAGCCATAGCTTGCCCACTGGACCAACCTCTCCCCACCTTCATACATTTGGGGCAACATCTATGGTATATCTGCAACTCTAACAGGTCACCATTGCAGCTTGATCAGGAGATTTTTAAGACACAGCTTCACAACTTCCACTGGATTTACAGAGGAAAATTTATCTCTGTTTGAAGCCCAGCACCAATAGATGAAGTCCCCTAGAAGCTGTCTCACATATTATAAGGGACCAGAGATTGTATCTCCGGGGTAAGTGGATGTACCTACCTCCACCTCTTACCTATTTTTTTCCAAAGGCATTATGATTGGGTAACATATTTAAAGAAAAAATCAATTCGTTCTTATTGTGTTCTAGCTCACAGTATATTTTTACGTACCTGCCCCTTGCAGAGGAGTCTAACCCCTTGTGCATCTATGTACATTATTTTGTAGGATCCCAGGAGGCCAAGTGACGAAGACACCCATCTTTTCAGATCACTCACCTCTATCCATGTGGCTTTGAGTCTCAGCTTGGCAAATTTGGGTATGTGAGAATTAGCTTCCCTTGTACATACATGCCAACCATTAAGCTTTTGGCATAATCATTACACGTTTTTTCACTAAATTACACCTAACGCGTAAACATATGTGGTTTACACAATTTAGGTATATCCTCCTTCCAAAAAATAAATAATTATCTCGTTTTTATAACATCTGTTAATCTCACAGACCGTATTATATAAAAGACGGTTTCTACATAAGTACGATATTAGAGAAAATTTGTAAGTAGACTTGCATGCACTTTCCTAACAGTATTATGTTCTGTTTATAGCAGCTGTCATATGTAAAAGAAACATGCTAGTTTCTCCTGTCAAACATTTGATCTCGCATTTTATTTATCGCAGCTTATGGCTTAGTGAGGAGAGAACAGACTGGTTTTCAAATTTTTTATCTTTGCTCGCAGATTCTTTGTTTTAATTTATTTTTAGCAATAAACCAGTCTGTAGGATATTTGGTGCTAAAAGTCAGATTTA